>JADBJO010004228.1:5000-7500 GCA_016801955.1 Conus betulinus | reverse complement strand
TTCAATGACTGGTTGACTTAATGTGAAATGATTGAAGCTGTTGAGTCCAGTATACTTTAGAATGCATACACTAAGAATTCTTGTTTGTATCAAAATTTAGGTTAACTGGAACTCATTTCCTTTGATTAAAGGTTGTCTAGGTTATTTTGTATATTTTTATCTTTGCATAAAATTTAATTAATCTTAATGATTTTTTTTTCAAAACGGGAGACAATACGCAGCATGGAATTAAATCATATAGGTCATTACTATCAATCATTTTCATTACAAGCAGCAACCTAATCAACATTTGTATCATCTTCTCCACAACGTCTTTAATGCCTTTTTCACTTTCTCCCACGTCTTCTAGCGTCTGCTGCTATTACAGTCAGTCAATGAATCAATTGATCAATAAATCAATAAATGGGCTAACAACAACAATAATAACAATTACAATAACCATTACTATTATCGTTCTCATTATCATTATCATGATATCATTATCATTATTAATTTTTATTATTATTATTATTATTATTATATTATTATTATTATTATATTTTGTGTTGTGTTGTTATTATTATAACCACAACAACAACAACAACAGCAACAACAACAACGACAACAATAATAGCAGCAATAATAGTAGTAGTTAAGAAAAAAAAAATAATCGAGAGTACCACCTTTCCTCTCATTACAATTTTCGTTATGATCAAATTGTTATTATCACCATTACTATAGTTATCTTTGAACCAAAAATATCTTTGAATCAAAAATAAAGTGAGAGAGCCAGGGGATGAGGGACTTGTTGTGGAAAGGGGATGTCTGGATTGTCACCATAACAGTCTGCTGTCTCCTCTGTCTGTGGTGACTGTTTGATCAATAAATTCTTTGAGGACTGGGCACGTCAACTGACCAAGTGACTGTCAGGCTGAGCTTATACTTCTCTCTGGACTGCAGAACATCTAGCCTCTCACTTCGAACGAGGACAAAGATACAATCCACTTTAACACAGCCATGTCCCACTGAAAAGCTGGATTCCAACGTTGACACAGACTTCTGTTAATTTTTCCATTCACTCGTTTTGCCATCCACAACGCACTTTCAGGAAATGATGAACTCTTCATTGCTATCGTATGACAGCGGCACAGTTCACGAGAATAGGCCTGACATTTTAAAACAGTCTCCTGAAACTGTTTCGGCTGAGACACCTTGACGTACCCCATGTCCACACAATGTCTTATCACTGGGGGGTAAGTAATTTGCGCTGTCAATGTTTTTTCTACACAGCCATTATTTATAGGTCAGGGATCAAAAACCTAAAAGGAAATCCAGTGGTGGGTCATCAGTCGAAAGATAGCAGGCTATGTTTGAAAGAGACTGGCGGAAAGACAATACCATTAGCTTTATTTTTCTTCTGCGTACGCAGGCTGATACTCCTGCGAACACCCCCTGTATAGGGAGTAGAGTCTTGTGTGTATGAACGTTCTTTTTTTTATCCCGCCATTAAGGCAGCCATCATCCAACTTCGGGGAAGGTGTATGCTGTGTGTAACGTGTCATCCATAACAAGGGCCAAACTGGCCTTCTCTTCCGAAAGTTGGCGATGGGATTTGACGTGTGTGCAAGATGTTATGCCTGCGTTCACACACGGAACCTCGGTTTATATATGGGAATGGAGTCAGAACCAATGTTAACTCGGAGGGAAAAGTCCCCCTGTACCAAAACGGCCCGGCAGAGATTCGAACCCGCAACCCCAAGATTACGAGTCCGGCGCTCTACCAGCTGAGCAATTCCGGCCCCCATGCCATTAGCCTTAAATCCTCAACTGTTGACAATAACCTAGCAATCGGATCATTATGCTGTGAAGTGTGAATTAGATATCGTCAGGTCCGCCGTTCCAAAGACTTACAAGGAAGTAAGGAAAATTTCTGCTATCGATATAGAGGCTTTCAAATCTGATCTGACCACGGCCATACCGAGAGCGAGCCATCGGCCTGTCAGCTGACCTCAGCCCTCTGTGCCACGCTTGATAAGCATGCTCCAGTGAGTAGGCGCTTGATCACTGATCGCTCATTGTGTAAGTGACACAACACAGTGGGTCCCGAGTTGTCGGAGGCCAAGCAGGAGAGGAGGGGGGGCTGAGAGGCGATGGCATGCCACGGGACTGACTGTGCACAGGGAAAGATATCAAACTGCAAGAAATCATGTTACTGACATTGTTCATCAAGCAAAAAACTTGTTTCTATTCTTCAAAGATATTGGCCTGTAATACGGCCAAACAACTATTTAATGTCACAAATAGTCTCCTGGGCAAAGTCACCTACTCCCGCCTTCCTACCATCTTCAAAACTCAAGAGCTCCCTAGAAAATTCTTAGAGTTTTTCAATGGCAAAATTGACACTATCAAAGCTAGATTCTACTGCACCTGTACATTCTCTGAATGACAAAGTTTACTGTGGACCTCCTTTGGTTTGTTTTAGCCCCTGTTAGTCAAGACTATGTCAAAAACCTTTGTTTGC
>JADBJO010004227.1:177500-207534 GCA_016801955.1 Conus betulinus | reverse complement strand
GAAATGCCGTTCATCTCATTTGACTCAGCGTGCCATCCTGTGTATTTTACTAGCCTTTTTGTGTATTACTCGTATGGACAGTATTTATTACTGAATTAATTGTTTCGATGCCTTTGGTAGAAACTGTACCTGTCAGTCCTGCGTTTCTCTCTCTCTCTCTCGCCGTCTCTCTCTCTTCCCTCGCTCTGCTGTGTCTCTCTCGCCTGTCTCCTGTCGCTCCTCTTCTCCTCTCCTCTTCCTCGCCTCGCTCTCTCATATAGATCTATCGACATCAACATTCACCATACTTATCATTACCATTACAACCAATGGTATAGAAATGGAAAATTTCAATTTTCATTGTGTCTGCCGTCAAATAGGGAGTGAGGGGGGTGGGGGACAATTTGTACAAGAGGGTGCTGCTTGGGGCCAGTCTGATGAAGTTGTCAAGTGACTCGTCACAGGTGTGGTGGAGTGCGTGTGTGCCAAGCTAAAAATGAAAGTTGGCCAGCCAATCAGAAAAAACACACACATTTTTCAATAAAATTCAGGACACGTGACTAATTCACAGAAAACCAATAATATCGAATGAAACAATTCTACCTGACAAGTCTTGATCTGGCAAGTTAGTGTAAGAACACACACACACACACACACACACACACACACACATTTCGAATATATATATATAAGATACATGGGTATATATGCGAGGTGCGGGGAGCGAGGTGCGGGGAGTGGGTGGTGGTGGGAGTCATTCTGATGGTATGTCAGAATAACTCCCCTGGAGTCAAACTGAAACACAGAGGGAGTTAGGGTTGTTTTTTTTTTTTTTTTTTTTTTTTTAACTCCCAGGGAGTTAAAATTTACAAATGAACAGTTTAACTCCCTGGGAGTTGAACCATTCGGGGAGTTAAAACTTTTAGTTACACCGGTAAGAATTCTTGTGGTGGGGTGACTCACAACACACTGGGATAATACTGGTTACATGTGCTCCGTCATGTACACCACACGTTGCGAGGATAATGGCAAGAGTCATTCTTTAAAAAAAAGTATATTTTACCAGAGCTTTGCCAAGGCTTCTTTTATATCGGCGTTTGCAGAGTCCCAACACACTCGGACCTTTCTTCGCGCATCGCCAGCAAACAGCAAACCAGTGACGGTTGACTGCAGTTGTTTTATCAGAAGGGAAAACCTCCGATCCCACCGCGCGTCTTTCAAGCACTTGATAGGGGTCCTCTGGTCCCAGCTCAGTGTGACGTTCGGTCATCACCACGAGGCAACGTGCTCTTAAGCACCTTGTACGCAACGGGCGCTCCGACAAAGGGAGAGAACTTTTCGCGGCAAACAGATTACCGAACATGGTGACCCAGTTGAAAATGATGTACTGGAAGGCTTTCACAGAGGAAAGATCAACGTAACCTTCGACTTAAGAAAAAAAAAAAAAAACCAACAGTTATGACAAAGTAGGCCATTCTGTTTTCCCATTCAATATGCTTACTATGATTTTTAGAGGCGACAAAGATCAGTGCAAACTACCGATTTAGAAGGAAAAAAAAAAAAAGAATTATCACAAAGTAGGCCATTCTGTTATACAGTTCAGTATGCTTACTATGAATTTTTAAACGTTTTCATCGGAAAGATAAAAGAGCGCGCTACGTCACTGTGCGTAAATATAAAGTGACTGTCAGCTTTAGGTTTTCCGATAACTTTTTTTGTTAATGTTGAAAAGCATCAAAGTCAGGTGTCACTATGCAATTTGCATGCGTGTAGATCACACTGCTAAACGTGCACACCAGGTGTGCTGATGATCGGTGTTGAATGTTTAACACTGTTTGTTTGAATGAGGTAAGAAGGGATACGTCCCCGGCTTGTGTTGTTGTTGTTGTTGTTTCTTCTCCACTTTTACTGCAACTGTGACGAATGATTTTCTAAAGAAATCGTTATGCACGCGCGCGCGCGCGCGCGCGCGCGCACACACACACACACACACACACACACACACACACACACACGCGCACACACACGCATATGAGGATTGAGTTAAATCATGATTTATGTGTAACGTTGCTGATATGCGCGTGTCTTTGTTCTGGGCTGTTTTGTTACTTTAGTCTCCGACACTTCGTCTTCAACATCTTGTGAACCGTGAGTTCTCCATCCCAAGGGGGCATCACTCTGGATGTTATAAAGCGGAGTCACCGTGATGGAAGATCTGCCAGGTCTTGTAGCGCAGCTGTCGAGTCGATCGACTCTGTCGAATGTTACAGTATTAATTTAAAGTCAGTTCCTATAAATGGAAGAAGTGTAGCTCCGAGGACTCGTACATAGAAAAACTACCTTAGACTTACTGGGATGCTTAGCATTTTGACAGAGAGAGGGGGGGCGAGGTCCTTCACAGAGTTGGTGTTTGAATGTGTTTACGTAAAAAACAAACAAACCATGCATACAGTGAAGATGATATTCTGAGTTCTCTGGCTGTCTCTGTCGCTGTCCCTGCCTCTCTGTGCCCTCTCTCTCTCTCTCTCTCTCTCTCTCTCTCTCTCTCTCTCTCGCTCGCTCGCTCGCTCGCTTGCTTGGTGGGGGATGAGGAGAAAAGAGTGGACATGGAGGAGGGGGGGGCAGAAGGAGAGACAGACAGACAGACAGCAGATACCGGACGGACAGGCGGGCGAAAATAGGAAAGAGACATACATCCAGTCAGACAGAGACAGTCAGACAGACAGGCAGACAGATAGACAGACAGACGGACGGACAAAGAAACAGTGAGGTTGCCCGCCAGAGGCGCGATTTCAACACGGACAGCAACACTGCTCTTTTGATTAGTGTTTTTTTTTTTTCTGACGGGAGGAAAATGAGCAGGGGTAAGTTAAAACGCTGATAAATGGGTCTTGTCCTAAACCACCAGTGACATCACCGATTAAGTATAGACAGATAGTTCATTGCCTTCTTTTCCTTACTTTCTTGTTACGAGCCAAAATTTCGATTACTTCCCTTTGCTCTGGGTGGTCAAAGCATTCAGGTTTAGTATTTGCTGTTGCATTCAAAGTTGCATATTTCAGGTTTAAAACACACAGACACATTCACATACCACTCATACATATGCATGCATGTACATAAATACGCACACACACACACACGCACACACGCACGCACGCACGCACACACGAACGTACACAAATGAACACACATACAAACTGCACTCATTTAAACCGCATGCATATGCATTCACACAAGTGCGCTCACACACACTGAAGCTCATGCACACACACACACTAACAAGAAACGTTCACACACATGTGTGCGCACGCATATACACATATGCATTGCATGCATGCATGTTATACACACATGCATTCCGATGCATACACAAATACATACACACATGAGTGCGCGCACACCCACACAGGTACACTCATGCACGCACGCACACACACACACACACACACACACACACACACACACACACACACACACACACATGCATATGCGCACACACGTGCACATACACATGCGTGCACATGGTTACACGCGTGCGCACACATATGCATGCAAGTACACAAATATTCAAAGGTACACCCACACATACACACATGAGCATGCGCAGACTTGTATGCACAATTGCAAGCACGGTTTCGGAGCAGGACAGTTCACCCCCGAGACAGTTCACCCCAGGCAATTCGCCTATCGTAGATAATTCACTTCTGGACATTCAGCCCTGACACATGCCATTTTGTGTGTGCACGTTTAAGCATTTTTTTGCATTTGTGTTACTGTGCGTACACAAAAGCTTATTTCAGATATTCAGATCTAAATCAGAAAAAAGGTAGTATTTAACGAAACTTTCATTTGCTAAGAAACAGACGTGGTTTATGCGTGTATAAATCTGCTAATCCCCATGTTGAACATAACTATACCTTGATTGGTCTTTCGGAAGACTGTAAAAAGATTTTTTTTTTTTTGTCTACAGTCTTTTTCCCATGTCGAACTCGTGCAGCTCATTGCTGCATAATGATGTCCGCCGTTCTTTATTTTCGTAGCCATGCTGTTTGACCACCCAAGTCTAAGGGACACTACTCTGTCGAAATCATCACGATTTGTCTTTACTGACGGGTCTGTGTAACCTCCTTTGTCTGTGATGACATCCATTTTGTTCGGTGTTCAGAGCCACGCCTGACACTCCTCTCTTTCGTTTCTCCCAGTTTGCAAAAGTACATTCCCCACTGTGCAATTTAGGAATCCCTGTCGATGCAAAATATATCTCCCACTGTGAAATTGAGGAACCCCTGTCGATGCAAATTACATCTCCCTTTGTGAAATTGAGGAACTCCTGTCAACGCAAATTACATCTCCCTCTGTGAAATTCAGGAACCCCTGTCAATGCAAATTACATCTCCCTCTGTGAAATTTAGGAACCCCTGTCGATGCAAAATGCGTCTGCCTCTGTGAAATTTAGGAATCCCTGTCGAGTTTCCTGTTACCCGACGCACTTCAGAACGGTATGAGCTTTGGAAACATTTTCAGTGAGTCTTTATTGAGCATTTGCGTCAGACTCGCCAGTGTTGGTAAGTTCACGTGTGGCCATGATGATGGAGGCCTGCCGGAGAACAGGTTGCACACGCACAAAAAAAAAACCCTGATACGCCAAGGCCCTTGCTTAAGAAGTCGAGTATTTACAGACTGGTGCAATTAGATTGTTTTGAGAATTTCCTCTCTTATGGCCGTCGATGTACAAACCAGGTGGTTCCAAGCAGGCAGCTCCAAGGAATGGGATCATTATGTGCATTTGAGGCTGGCGCAAAGATAGGGAGATGGATGAGTGCAAAGGCCTGAAATGTGTGTCAGCTAAAGGGAAGGCCACGTATTTGAAAATCGTTTGTGATTTTATCGGTGAAGATCCCCCACCCCCACCCCACCCCACCCCGACCCCAAAGGAAATGATTGGTGAGGAGTTGTTCGTTTTAATCAATCATCAGTGTCACATTTAATGCTAGCTCAAATTTATGGTGGGCCTCAAAACGCTTACAAGGATTATGTAGTGTTTTAGAGCAAAAACTAATTGTGGCGTGTGTAGCCACAAGATTTATTTCGCCTCCCGCGGAACTCATTGCCAAAAAAGGAAGATAACTCCTTTTGACTGGCGCTGAGAGAGGGCGATGACGTCATTGATTCAAAGTGGGGAGCGCTTCTCGATGGCTCCCACCAAGTGTAATGAGTTTAGGACAGTGGGTTTTCTTGTTGTTTGGTTTGTTTGGTTTGGGTTTTATGTTTTGTTGTTCCTCCAGCTCCTATTTTGCTACATTTTTTTTTTTGTGGCAAGCCTTTTTTTAAGTGGGGCCTCCATCCCGCCTATTTTCCACAGCTCTTATATATATATATATATATATATATATATATATATATATATATATATATATAAACCCCCCCCCCCCCCCCCACACACACACACACATATAAAAACATACACACACACACACACACACACTCTCTCTCTCTCTCTCTCCTCTCTCTCTCTCTCTCTCTCTCACACACACACACACACACACACACACACACACACACACACACACACACACACACACACAATTATATCGTATTTAGTTCTGTGTCAAACTCGACCATGTGGCTCCAATCTCCTCACGTGACCTCATGGCATACTCAGCTCTGAGAAGAAGCCGGCCAGGGCGGAGCCTCGGATGGGAACTAAACCCACAACCCTCCAGCCCTCAAATCTGCGACGCTAGCCACTCCACCAATACAGTTTGTGTCTGACAGTAATTGTTGTTGGTGGTGTTGTTGTTGTTGCAGGAGAACAACGCCATAGCCGTGGTGGATTTGCAGAACAGCAGGGTCACCGACATCTACGGCCTGGGCTTCAAGAACTGGGCACAGTCCAAACTGGACCCCAGCGATAAAGACGGTGGTCAGTCTATGTCCTGTCCGTTCACAATTATCACCAACAGAAACTTTTCCGAGAGCAGCAACATCTGTTTCAATGATAGTAATGAAGAAGAACGAGACCAAGAACAAGAGAGGAGGAGGAGGAGGAAGGAGGAGAAGGAGAAGAAGAAGAAGAAGAAGAAGAAGAAGAAGATGATGATGATGATGATGAAGATGAGATGAGATGATGATGATGATGATGATGATGATGATGGAATGATGATGATGGATGGATGATGGCTGGCTGGCTGCTGCTGCTGGTGGCTGCTGCTGGTGGTGGTGGTGGTGGTGGTGGTGGTGGTCGTCGTCGAGACTCATGAGCAATTTCATTGCAATATCATCAATTAAAAATTAAGCTCGAAAAGCTATCAATTGGCACCAGTATATAATCCTTTGGTAGTAACACGTTGTCTATTGCAGTTAAAGGAACGGTTTTGACGTCCACACTTGAGCTAGGAGGGAAAAGAGAGAGAGAAAAAAAAAGCTGCACTTTATGGTTTATTGACTCTCATGGTTATTGCTGTTGTTGTTGTTCTTTTGTTGTTGTTTGTTTTGCAGTGAAGTGATCATGTATGTATTATACGTGTGATGTTTTCCCCAAGTAAATACAATGAACCTGGTCATAACGTAGGAAACAGTACTGTATGAATCCATGGATGGTGGTGATGATGGTGATGGTGATCATGATCTTGATCATGGTCATGATGATGATCATGATTGATATTTTTATCACAATCATTAGTTGAGGCAGTAGCATTGTTGGAGTTGTTGTTATTGTTATTATAATAATCATCATTGTTATTTACTATTATAACTATTATTATTACTATCATTATTATTACTGTCATCGTTATTATTATTCCCAGTTATCATCATTATCATTATTGTTCGTAGTATTAGTATCCGGATCATCATCGTCGTCATCGTTCTGGTTGTCGTTGTTGTTGTTATCGCCATAATCATCATTATTCTTATCGTTTTATCTGTTCACCTGAATCTGTGCCGTTTTTGTTTGGAACTTCTGACGCTTTGCCGAACCTTTGGGCGTTTTGTTCAAACCTTTGGCGCTTTGCCAGAAACTGTGGCATTTTGTTCGAACCTTTGGCGCTATGCCCGAAACTGGCGTTTTGTTCGAACGTTTGGCGCTTTGCCCGAAACTGTGGCGTTTTGTTCGAGAGCCTTTGGCGCTTTGCCCCGAAACTGTGGCGTTTTGTTCGAACCTTAGGCGCTTTGCCCGAAACTGTGGCGTTTTGTTCGAGCCTTTGGCGCTTTGCCCGAAACTGTGGCGTTTTGTTTGAACCTTTGGCGCTTTGCCCAAAACTGTGGCGCTTTGCCGTTGGTAATTTTTTTTCTTCGTATGACAGGCGTTCAACGAACCAGTGAGAAAATACCCTTTGCTTGAAATGATTCGAGTTCTCTTCGGAATGCGCATTCTACCTTGACACATGGACTTGGTGAGAGAGAAGCGAAGAGAACGATGCAGAGGACCCGTGTACCTAGCAGCTCGAGCGGCCGGCCCTCGTGCATCCGGCACGTTAAACCACACAAGGCATTTTAAAAAAAAAAACCTTTGCATACCATGGAAAGCACTGTAATGAAGGGTTATAGGTCCCACACACGGCGAAAGGATCAGACAGACAAAATATGGGAAGAACAGTGTATACAAACAACGTGGTCTCTGATTCGTCAAGTTGATACTCACGTCATCTTCAATTACCCCCCGCCCCCCCCTCCATCCCCCCCCCCCCCCTCCCCTTCCAAAAAGAAAAAAAAAAATTCAGTCTTCAGATATTACGGGTCAGAAAGGAAATCTTTACTACGCATGTACCACCATTACTGTTTTCTAGGCTCCATAACTTGCATGGATGTCAAAATTGGAAGAGATGGTTATTGCAGTTCTCATATAATTTGGAATCGGCGTTTCACCGCGGGGGAAGCCTCGCTGCCCCTGTTCATTTATCCCCTCTTTGTGTTTGCCTGCCTCATGCCAGAATTCCATTCGGGAGACCCCACTGTCATTGTGAACTCGGGTCAGAGCTCTCTGTCTGGGGTTGACGAAGGTCTTTGTTGTTGGGGGTCCTGCAGGCATCATGATGGCGCCGTGGGCCGTGTACGGCATGTACCAACCCGAAGGCATGGAGTGGTTCCACTGGGACGGGCAGGAATACATCGTCACGGCCAACGAAGGGGACAACAAAGAGTTTGGCCAGTTCAGGGAAGAACGGAGAGGACATGACTTTCCTGGTACACTGATTTTTTCCCTCTCTCTCTTTCAGGTTAACACACAAACAAACACGCAAACCTAGGTGTAAAACGACGCTTATTCAATACACAACTGACAAGTGAATTTTCAGTATATATCTTCTACAGATGTAACAAATGACATACCAGTGTTCAGACACACACACACACACACACACACACACACACACACACACACACACGGCTGTAGCAAATAGGCCGGACAAAAAAATGCATAAATGATATAGGCACTCATAAAGGAAATAACCAAAAAGAGTGTGTGAGAGAGAGAGAGAGGGGGGGGGGAGGGAGAACGTCTTTTTGTTTGAATAAGTATTACAAGAAGCATAGAACAAAAATTTTTGCTGTTGTTGCTATATATGTATGTATGTATGTATCCAGTCAGAGAGAGACACATAGACGGAAAGATAGACAGACAGAGACAGGGACAAACGATGAGAAACAGGTCGACAGAGAGAGAGAGAGAGATCGTTTGTGTGTGTTGCTGTGCATTGAGCTTCTTAAGCCCTTCATCGTTATTTGTATCACTACTATCATTACTGATTCACATAGTGTGCACAACATACAATGAATCATGTGTCATGTGACAGAATCAGACATCGCAGACTCCGTCAGCGTCGAGATGAAATCGGCACTGCAGGACGACGCCAAATTAGGTGAGTTATCTCCCTGCCTCTGGAACAGTGCAGCGTTTAATTCGTATATCACGAGATGCCTTTCAGTCAGTCATGAAATAGAGGTGCTGATTTTAGGTCCTTTTTTTTTTTTTTTTTTTTTTTTCTTTTTTTTTTTTTTTTTTTTTTTTTTTTCTCTCTTTTTTTTTTTTTTACCCGCAAAACTGTGCTCTTGGGCCATCTGTGAATGTGTAAATGGACTAGTTGCTACTCAGTGATAAACCCCTGTGGATGCTTAAACCCGGCGTGTGTATGGTAGAGGATCTAGAGAGCCGCTAGCAGCAGTTGATCGATTTCACTGCGGTGTGTCAAAATTCCACCGCGTGCGCCATTTAGTACAGTCTTTCTCTTCCGAGATGGTTCGTTCTACAATACCGGGGTCGAAGTTCATAGCAGGTACCAAACGCATCGTCGTAAGTATGCAGGAACATTATCATTTGTATTAAAATTCCAAATATGGTTTGTGATCGATGTACTACTACAGAGAGAGAGAGAGAGAGAGAGAGAGACGCAAGGAGAAATAATATCCAGTCTTAATACGATTATGTCCCTTGCAAAGCAGGTTTAAAAGCAGACTGTTTTCTTTCGTTTTCTTTATATTTTATTTTACTTTATTTTTGTTTTGTTTTGAATTCATTTGCACGTTCGTTTACCTTTACTTTGACGCAGAAGTCAAGCGCACCGTCTACTGATCGTGAAAATTTGGCCTTCACCACATTTAACACTAGAGTCGATGTTGTGATCGTTAAAAATGAAATGCGCCCGACAAGTTGGCTCCAGTCACGGGCATTCCCATACTGTGTATACACTGACGAATCGCTTCGTGCATCGCACTTGGTGAAACACACTTTCCAGCCACCCTGCCAGCAGGGTATTTTTTTTCTACTGTATACATGGCTGAATTAGGCACTGCTCCACTACCTGTAACACAAGATAAAAATTAATGTTGCATTTAATTAAGTCAGCACGTAGCCTTTTGTGACCTAATCAGAGCTGTCATATCAGTCAGCCTGTTTAGACAGCTTTCCCATTCTAGTAGAATAGTGCAGTTTGTCTTTTAGCTGCACAGTTATTGTAGGTTTGTTGTTTTTTGTTGTTGTTTTTTTTTGTGAGGGTTGAGGATCTCTCTGCCAGTAGAACAATGCAGGGGGATTGATTCAGTTATTGTGTTACTGTTTTAGATTTACGCAGTCCTTAAAAGTGATAAATCGGGTGATTATTTCGCTGCCTGTACAATCGTTCCGGGTTTTATTCGACTGTCTTTCATTCGGTTATTAGAAATAGATGCCAGATTATATATGATTACCTCGCAAGCAGTGGAGCAATGTTGAGTTTTATTAAGTTACAACACATTGGGGGTAGGGGGGGGATGGTACAAAAAGCTATCAGAGGTGGTGATTAATTAGATTCTTACATATTGCCTTTTCGTCAAGCAGTTATCAGAAGTGTGCTAAAGTAGGTGAATGTCATACCCACCCGTCCCCTTCCTTGCCCCCCCCCCCCCCCCCCACCCCCAACCGTCATCCCCACCCCAGCTCCCACCGCTCTCTCTCTCTCTCTCTCTCTCTCTCTCTCTCTCTCTCTCTCTCTCTCTCTCTCTCTCTCTCTCTCTCTCTCTCTCTCTCCCCATATTCTAACTCTGGGACGTACTAAAAAAAAATCTAGCCATATTCACAAAGCATTCTGTATTTCATGCGAGACCTGTTAAATCTACAGTAAAATGGTCGAATACAAAGAAGTGAGTGAGAGTGGTAAGATGGGGAAATAGAGAATAAGAGAGAGAGAGAGAGAGAGAGAGAGAGAGAGAGAGAGAGAGAGAGAGAGAGAGAATTTAGTCACTTGTGACTCGGCCTTTTTTTTTTTTTTTTTTTTAATCTAAAGCACTCTCTTTCTGCAGGCCGATTGCACATCTCCAAAATCGACGGCAAAAATCCGCAAGGGAAGTTCGAGAAGTTTCTACGTGTACGGAGCTCGCAGTTTCTCCATTTGGCGGGCTTCCGATATGGCTCAAGTGTTTGACAGCGGAAGTTACCTTGGTGAGAAAGTGAAGGAGCTGAGAGACGAGCTGTTCAACAACCACATCGACGGTGGGGACAGCACGGTGGCAAGCGGCAGGGACCAGCTCTCTGACTACAAGGTTTGTGCACGATTCCCTGCTCTAACCCATCCCACTCGCACCCCTTTCTCTCTCCGTGTCTCTCTGCCTCTGGCTCTGGCTCTGTTTATCTGTCTCTGTCTGTCTCTCCTTTCTCTCTGTCTCTCTTTCTCTCTCTCTCTCTCTTTTCTTCTCCTCCTCCTCTTCTCTCTCTCTCTCTCTCTCTCTCTCTCTCTCTCTCTCTCTCTCTCTCTCTCTCTCTCTCTCTCTCTCTTTCCTCTTCTTACTGTGCTAGTTCTTGACCATTCCAGATTTCTATTCCAAGCAGACACAAAATAACAATTCAATAAAACATATCAAGAAACATCTAGACAGCTGATTAATCTCAAATAAACTTCGTGTTTTAATCAACAACAGTAAATCGGTCGTTGACTGGTGTAGCTATGATTAACATCTTTTGAATACACCGTCTTAAAACGTACCTCATTCAAAGACATTCCTATCCCTCACCCCCATCCCCTTCCCCATTTCCCAGCTTCACACCCTCGGCGCCATCTTAACCATTTCCTTATCTTTCTGTCGTGTGTCTGTCTGTCTGTCTGTCTGTCTGTCTGTCTGTCTGTTCTCTCTCTCTCGGTCTCTCTCTCTCTCTCTCTCTCTCTCTCTCTCTCTCTCTCTCTCTCTCTGTTATTTTCTTTCAAACGCTCGTGTTCATCTTTGTGATGTTTACCTGCTGAACACCCCATGACTGCATTAACCTGAGGCTACCTTTCTGCATTGTGCTAAACACCCCATGACCACAATCACCTGAGACTAATTTAGACTAATCACCGGTAATTGTGCAAAAACTCTCCATGACTTCATTAACTTGAGACTATATTTGTTGGTATTGTAAAAATATTTGCAGGCTTTCATGCTGATTTGTGAGTGTGGGTTCCTTGTGATGATGTGCACTTTACAAGATTAGGCTATGGTACTTTGGCCTTATTTTCAATCATGGATCTGAGACCACCCTGCCTGTATTGCATTAAACACTGCATGACTTCATGGATCTGAGACCACCTGCCTGTATTGTATTAAACACTGCATGACTTCATTGATCTGAGACCACCAGCCGGTATTGTATTAAACACTGCATGACTTCATTGATCTGAGACCACCTGCCGGTATTGTATTAAACACTCCATGACTCCATGGATCTGAGACTATCTGCCGGTATTGTATTAAACACTCATTGACTTCATCAATCCCATGCTAACTGTCGGTTTTGTACTAAAACACTCTATGACTTCATGTATCTGTGACTAAATACCGGTATTGTACTAAAACACTCTGTGTGACTTCATACATCTGTGACTAACTGCGGTTTTGTACTAAAATACTCTGTGACTTCACATATCTGTGACTGTCTGCCGGTTTTGTACTAAAACACTCTCTGACTTCACCAGGCTGGACTGTGGTGCTTAAACTTTCAAGCTTGGGAATTAAATCTCCCCCCCCCCACCCTCTCTCTCTCTCTCTCTCTGTCTCTCTCTCTCTCTCTCTCTCTCTCTCTCTCTCTCTCTCCACCCAGGGTATGGAGCCAGAGACTGTGGCAGTGGCCGCGCTGAAAGGTCATCTAGTGATATTCGTGGCGGTGGAGAAGCCGGGCAGCATCGCCGTCTACAGCGTGGCCCCCAAGGAAGGCATGACCCCGCGCTTCCAGTCGCTGTACACGGACGGTATTCCCACTGGAACCAAAACTTGGGCCCAGATGTTCCAGGAGAGGAGTTTGCACACAGTGTACCCGGAGTTTCTCAGGTTAGTTCACAGACACGGTGGGGATTCCAGTTTACCAGGAGAGGACTCGGTACATTATGTGTTATTGCTGCTGTTGTTGTTGTTGTTGTTATATTATCATCATTATGATTATCACTGTTATTGTTATTTCTGTGATTGTTATCATCATCATCATCATCATTGTCATATTATTATCATCGTATTATCGTTGTCATTTTTATCGATACTATTAAAATTGGTAGTAGTAGTAGTAGTATAGTAGTAGTAGAAGCAGCAGCAGGAGAAGCAGCAGCAGCAGCAGTAGTAGTAGTTGTAGTAGTAGCAGTAGTAGTAGTGTTATCATAATCATCATTTTTATTATTATCATTAAAAATAGTTACGTTGTGGCGCCTATCCTCAGTGTGAGACCAAACTCTAGGTGCTTTACAATTCACACTTTCCTGTACTCTTCCTAGTGGTGCTATGTTCGTCGTTACCTCGCCTTCAAAGCAGTCAAAGGCAGTTTTTCCACTAATGTTTTTCATTATTTTTTCAAGTACCTAGGAGTCTTCTGACTGAAGTGAGGCTCAGTTTTATTCTTGTTTTTCGTGGTCTAGTTCAGTCGTTATATACCCGATCATTTCAGTTTGTCAGTCATCAGTTTTTCGGTGCCACTAATGTCACTCGGCCTGTCTCTCTCGGCCCCCTCTGCCGGGTGCTGTCAGTGCCCGGCCCCCTCTCTCTCCCTCCCCTCTCTCCTCTCTCCGTCCAATCTCCTCTCTCTCCTGCAATAAAAACATGCACAAGTTAGTTCTCCAACGGCCAATTTTCGGTGGCCTTCTGAAATCGGTTTTTTTTTTTCGATGGGATTTCCTTTTCAATGTGCAACCTCTCCCTCTCTCTTCTCCGTTTATGCCCGCGTTCGGTTCACACAAGTATCCCCTTGGTTTATAATCTCATTCGCAGGCTCTCCTTCTCTTCGCTTGATTTGTGGGTTTTTTTTTTTTTTTTGGAATGTCCAGTCCTAACGTCGTTACACCTCCTTACCCTCTCTCCCTCCGTCTCAAGCTAAAACCCCTGTGCTCGTGCTCTCCTCCCTTGGTTTTCTCTCAGGACCTCCAGTCGCCTCAACGAACTTCCTCTTCTCTCCTCTCAATCCGCCCCCCTCCCTCTCTCTCCATCTCCTCTCTCCTTCCTCTCATCCTCCCAGCTCCTCTCCTCTCCTCCCTCTCCTCCCCCGGTTCCGTCTGACCTCTTGCATCTCCTTTCATGAACCCCCTAAACTGTTCACACCTTTTTCCCCTGGGGTAAACCTGCAATAAAAACATGCATCTATATTAATACCAACGGCCAAATTTGCCTTCTGAAAAATCGGTGATGGGATTTCACATGTGTGCAAGACGTTATGCGTGCGTTCACACAAGTATCCTGGTTTTATAATCTCATTCGAAGACTTTTGGGGGAAGTGGAGTCAGAACCGACGTTAACTCCGAAGAAAAAAAAAACCTGTGTTTGAACCACCCCAGCGAAGATTCGAACAAGCAGCCCCAGGATCTCAAATCCAGTGCTCAACTAACTAAACTATTCCGGCCTCCAAGCGTCCACTTGCATGGCCTTTGAAGGAACAAACGCTGTTCACCTCGTTTTCATGGATGGCACACCACACCTTAACTGGCTCATGTCAAACGCTAAATTCAAGGGCATTAACTCCAGTCTCAAATTCGGTGCTCTGCGAAGCTGCTGGTAGCCTACATAGAGAAAAAAAAATGTTTGAAAATGGAGACTGGAAAAATGAACATGCTTCTGGTAAATCAAAGGAAAGACGGGGAGTTTGCAACTAAGAAATCAGTATGAATTAGTGAAGAACTTAAGATAGAAAGACTGAAAGTAAAATGAATAAATCACGACCGAGCTTCTCTCAACCACCTGCAGCAGGAAGTGGGGTGGTCAAGGAACTGTTCCTCCATGTTTCAGTGTGAATTGACAAGGACAGCGGTCTGGCGGACTTCCCCATCCTGATGGTCACTGGCACTGTGTCTGGCACCATCTCTTTCCTGAAGGTGGACATCACAGGTGAGAATCTTGATATCTAATTGCATCCACAACCGTGCGGTTTAGTTAACGCCAGTGCCTTATTTGTCGTAGCATGGCGTGCACAGCATGTATGCGAATGCATAATCACCGAGAAGAAGAAGAAGAAAGGGGAAAAAATTTCTAAACATCCTGCTCATTTCAATTCGTCTTCAGAATGGTGATTGATTTTTGAAAGGAGGAGCGCTGTTTATGCAAGCTCTCGAACCCGACTATACAACTCTTCATTTCATCCGAGCAGAGATTTTTCCTGTTCACTTTGTTATGCCAAGTCTACCGATTTGCCGTAAGTTGCCCAAGACATTGTCTTCTTGTTACGCTGTTCAGCTGGGAAAAAAAAAGCAAGTTGACAACGAAAAAAGAATTACATATCACTTAAAGTGTCCTTTAACACTGAACGCCAGTCCATTTCTGATGTTTTGTTTCGATTGATTGTTTTTTTAAGGGGGAGGGGGGGGGGGCAAGAGATGGGAATTGATTCATTTTCCCTCTACCTTGAATAAGACATTGTTTGACTGATTTAATCAGACCGTTTAATTTGTTCTTTCACGAGTCACTGGACTTTACATCCCAAACTCTAGCAGTATTTGTGTTTTAGAGGGATGGGCGAATACAAGGCACTCTGCAATATTAGGCTCACCCCTGTCAGTGAAAGCTTGCGCGGCAATGTTTTGAGAAGAGCAGGCCTGACTCGAACACACCTGTTACACAGGGCACAGTGACAGACAGACTGAGAAAGAATCAGACAAGAGAAGAGGTGGAAGACCACACCAGGGAATGGAGCGGCCTTTACCTGCCCTCAGAAGACCACACAGAGATTAGCAACAGAGGGAGGGACGACGTCAGGATGTCATCAGTGAACAGTTCTGTCCTTCACCAGCCGTCAGAGGACCAGAGACAAGAGCAACAGGTGGAGAGATGATGTCATGTGCTCTTCAGTGGCCAAGCCAGTCCGTTACTGGTTCTTGGAGGACCACAATGAACAGCAGCAGATGGAGATGTTTTTGTCCGAAGGTCATCAGCGGGGGACCTCAACATCCTTTTCTTGTGGTATTGAAGATCTGATGAGGAGGAGGATGAGTTGCAGTTTTAAAAAAAAATCTTAATCACAAACTTCAGCGTCTCGGATCATTTTCATCTCTTTCTTTGTCGGCTGAAAATGTTATGTTTCATTTATTCTGCAAGAATTGACGTTACCGGTGTTTTGAATTGTTGGCATTTTGTTTTTGTTTTTCAGATACCACAGGATCCGCCATATCTCAAGGTAATCAGTTGTTTAATCTGCTTTCGATCTTGGAAAAACTCAGACGCGTGTGCTCCACAACGTAGGCATGTTCCCTGTCTCTGTCTGTCTGTCTGTCACACACACCACACACACACACACACACACACACACACAAAGCACACGTACACAAACACAAACACACACACACACACACACACACACACACACACACACACACACACACACACACACACACACACGCTCACACACACACACACACACACACACGCATGCACGCTCACACACACGCACGCACACACGCACGCACGCACGCACGCACGCACGCACGCACAACAACGCAATGCAGAACATTCGAATTTTTTTCATGGCTATGTGTTCTTGCTTGCACGCTCGCGTATGCGTGTGTGTGTGTGTGTGTGTGTGTGTGTGTGTGTGTGTGTGTGTGTGTGTGTGTGTGAGTGAGTGTGTGTGTGTGTGTGTGTATACGTGCACGCGCATATTCGTGTGTGTGCGTGAGAGCGGGAGTGCGCGTTTTTGTTTGTCTGTATCTGTGTTTGCGTCTGTGTATCAGGCATTAGCTTGACTGGGTGCTTCACCGAGTCACTAGTAAAACGGGGCCCTGTAATAAATACTTTCGCATCACTCCCGAAACTCGAAGACTTGACTTGCATCTTAAATTTTTAATGCCAGGCGCTTTTTACCTAGTCGTGATTTGAATTGGCTGGCAGGCAGCCTTCAAGTGCTTTCGGGATTGTTTGCTCTGAACAAGGTGATATTTCCCTTCATTCGCTCCGTAACTGTTGTCTTGTTGATGGATTCATTCCCAGGTCCTGTTCTCAGTCTCCTGTCGTCCTGCCTGCTGTTGGGGGACTTTGCTCGTCCTGCGCCAGTGAACCATCCGCGGCGTTCAAGACAACAGACAGTATCCAAATGACAAGATAAAGGACGTATGCCAGCCTAGTATGTCATGACTTCATCTGTTAGGACTTAAGTTTAGTCTCAGAGCAACAGTACTACTGTAATGTCTGTGAAAGTATCCGTAGATATTCTCTCCGTCTTTGTCTGTCTGTCTGTCTGTCTGTCTGTCTGTCTCTCTCTCTCCCTCATCTGGGTGGACATGCAGCTGGTCAGGAAGCTACCTTTTGACCTCCATGCCCATCTCCATCATTGCAGTCCAGAAAACATAGCGTTCTTGTTCCCATATTCTCTACTGCAGAAACAGAAATATTACAAATTAACCAGCCTCGAATGACGATTCCCATCCCGTAGTTAGTGGCTGTCATGTTATTTTCATGTCATTATAGAACATGAAAGGGAACAAAAGCATTTTTTTTTTCAGCAATGAGCTTATGTAGCTAGTAAACAATAGTAGTTAAGCGGCAGGGAGTTATTAAGTTTAATGCGGAAATTGTGCCTCGACTTTTAAATCAGCTGTCGCTAATGTAATTGTGGATTCTTTGTATCTTGATTCTCAGCGTTTAATTATCATCAGTCATTTAAAGCATATGTACATTTTTTTTTTATTTATCTCTCTTAAGTAAACTCATGAAATACACAGGCACTTCATTCCATGTTGTAGATAGCTCAGTCGATTAGGGTCGTCGTCGCCTTGACCTAAGTTCACTCACATTTCCGCGCTGTTTCCGTTCCTGCATCGCTTCCGGTTTTATGTCTCGCTTCCTTTCCCTTTTTTTCTGTTGGAAGGAGTGATTGTGTGTGGTGAGGTCTCGATGTTCTGCTTCCATGTAGAGATGTCATCAGCAAATGTGGTTTATCAAATGGACCTTAGACATGTTAATGTGGTTTATCAAATGGACATCAGAGATGCTGATATGGTTCATCAGATGGACCTTAGAGATGCTAATATGGTTTATCAAATAAGTGGACGTTAGAGATTTTATGTGGTTCATCAAAATGGACCTTAGACTGATGCTTTATCAAATAAGTGTTAGATCAAATGTGGCTCATAAGTGGACCTTAGAGATGTTAATGTGGTTCATCAAATGCACCTTAGAGATGCTGATATGGTTTATCAAATGGACCTTAGAGATGCTGATATGGATTATCAAATAAAATGGACCAGAGATGAATGGACCTTAAATGGACCTTAGAGATGTTGTGGTTCATCAAATGGACCTTAGAGATGTTAATGTGGTTCATCAAATGGACCTTAGAGATGCTGATATGGTTTATCAAATGGACTTAGAGATGCTAATATGGTTTATCAAATGGACCTTAGAGATGTTGATGTGGTTCATCAAATGGACCTTAGAGATGTTGATGTGGTTCATCAAATGGACTTTAGAGATGTTAATATGGTTTATCAAATAAGTGGACTTTAGAGATGCTGATCTGGTTTATCAGTTGGACTTTAGTGATGTGTTAATGTGGTTCATCAAATGGACCTTAGAGATGTTAATGTGTGGTTCATCAAATGGATCTTAGAGATGCTGATATGGTTTATCAAGTGGGCCTTACAGATGCTAATATGATTTATCAAATGGACCTTAGAGATGCTGATATGGTTTATCAAATGGACCTTACAGATGCTGATATGGTTTATCAAATGGACCTTACGGATGCTAATATGGTTTATCAAATGGACCTTACGGATGCTAATATGGTTTATCAAATGGACCTTAGAGATGCTGAGAAGAATCTCTAAGAAGAGTTTGACCGCAAATGATGTATTGAGAAGAAGCTCCCCTCAGCCCTGAACTCTTATCATTCTGAGAGGGTCAGGCTGCATTCAGGTCATGACTCCCAGTTGCCCTTCTGCTGTCAGAAAGGTTATTTTCATCTTGGCGCCACCGTGATTCGAACTCGTTCCTCTTGGTGGCCAGGCGCCTCAGTGCCCAGCTGCCTTGAGACGGACGTCTTTCCCACGTAGCTCCCCGACACCCGAGTTGGGAAATGTAAGGCTTGTGAAGTTCACTTTTGTTTCCCCTCAACCAGATCCATGTGGCTCTCCTTTCAGCTGCTTCTATCATTTTTACACAGCTCTGGTCCTCTTCTAAGAATCGAGAACTGTTTCATAGGCCCATAGATGCACGAACCCAAGATCTTGCGCTCCTCCCCGCTCCCTGGCGAGGACTTCGGCATGGAAGCCAAATTCCCTCAAGGTGCTGGTTCAATTTTCATAGGTTTCAGTCTTTTAGATGTGAATGTTCTCTATTCTGCTTTCATGTGGTACAGTGAGTTCGGTCAGAGGCCTTTAGTCTAATAGCTAATGACCCTGTGTGGAGTACTAAATCTGGCATCATGCACACTTCTTGAAGATCTCTGATGGTTGCCCGAATTACACAGCCATTTGCTTGGTTCCGTTTCCACTCTTTGTTGATTCCTAGTACTGTTATTCTGGTTTGTCAAATGGACCTTGGAGATGCTCGTCCTTTGTGAAATGGACGGTAGAGGTGTTAATGTGATTTATCAAATGGACCATAGCCATGCTAATGTCGTTCACGTTCTCTATCAGATGGACCTTAGCAACGGTAATGTGAGTTATAGGAATGTAGAGATTCTTACGTATCTTATGAAACTGGACCTAAGCATCGCTAATGTGGTTCGTCCGGAATGATCTTAAATATGCTAAAGCGGCTTATCAGATGGACAATTCAGATGCGGATGTGGTTTAACAAGTGGTCCCAAGAGACGCCATTGCAGTCTGTCACATGAACTTTAGAAATACATCAGCGTAGTTAATGTGGTTGATAAGGAACTTAAGCGATGCAAGCGTTGTTTAACAAGTTGGTCATAAAAATTACAACAGTAAACAAAAAAGATTTTAAAAGTATGTATAATAGAAAAATGAATCAAAGAACTGAAATTAAAGTGTTCTGTGAAATTGTGGGACCTACTGTGAACCTAGGTATCTGGTTTTTAAATTCATGTTGATATTCAGGTGTTAAAGACGGCTAGGCTTTCACGGATATTTGCGCTGTGTAACAATTCAGTTTAAAAACGGACAATGTTTTAAACCTTCTTTTTCATCTTTACGTTACATTTTATGCTGACGGCACGATATAGCTGATTATTCCAGTTGTAAATCACACGTACCAGGTTGACCAACTGTGAATGTTGTGTTTAACCCTGTTTTACTTTTACGGCATGGAAAGATGAGCTTTCACCCTGCCGTGTGTGGCAGAACTTTCTACAAGCACTCAATAAAGTAGTCAACAAACTGTCAAGCCATGGTCGTATTGTTATTCCATTTGCCATACATTTACCTGTGTAAGAAACAGGAATACGGAATTAATTCTATCAGTAGAAGGCTTGCTCTGGTTGGACACAGACAAGGGCGATCACTTCGCCCAGAGGGGAGAGGGGTCTTTTTCAGAGGTCCACTTTGATCAGAAGAGAACAATAACTCCTCTCCGCAGACAAGCTCACAAACCAACACACCAACATAATGACAGATTCAGTGAATCAGCCTCAGCACGTGGATAGCGCAATGGGAAGTCCGGACTGGTCTGTAGCAATGGGTACCTTCCAGCGGAAAACGTTGAATAGATCCACTGCACTGCGTGTGCAGCATGTATTCCGTGGTGGAAGCTGCTGGCAGCAACTTGTCTGAATAGGTTACGGAACGATCCAAATCAGTGCGCTTGTGCACAGCCGGTGTCAGTGTTATGAAGCGTGGCTGAGATCACACTCATACTGGAATGGCGGTTAATATCTCGGGGATTTCATCTCATGATCGCTCTTCAACACCGAGGTCAACATTCAGGGGCGTTCTCATTTGGATTTTGTCCAGGCTTCGTTTTGCAAGTGACTAAATTTAGAAGAGAGAGAGAGAGGGGGGAGGAGGAGAGAGAGAGATGCAAGGGAGATAAACATGCAATCATTTCATACAGTGCAGGCTCGAATACAAGATTGTTTCTTCTTTGCGCATCTACTTTTATTTTCATTTACTTTCATTTTGTTGCAAAAATTACAGGCAGTTTATTCTGTCGCCGGATTATTGGACTTTGCCAAATTGTCGTCATTGTAAAAAAAAAAAAAAAAAAAAAAAAAAAAAAAAAACAAAAACAAAAACAAAAAAACCCCAAAAGGTCAGCGACATGATTGCACAATTCGCTGGTACATTGTTTTGCTGTATTAGGTTTTCCGCAAGCCGGTTTTAAAATCTTTAGTGCCGTCGTTGCCAGTAGATTTCACCACGGAACGCACGACAGATATGAAGGGGAATGAACTAAGTGGCAAACAGATTGCAATCACTTCGTAGGGCAAAACACCACGAGAGGAAGAGCTGCACCCTACAATAATCTTACAAAAATCTGCACGTCTTTGAAAGAGGTATTTTGAGAACTACCGCAAGCTCTAGCACTTGTTCAAATGCTTTCCCTAGTCCCGCCCCCTCTGTGCTCCTGTCAAAAAGCTGATTAGAGCACGGACCACGTGCTTTCTCTAGGGACTTAAAGAGAAGACACGGTCGATGCCGTTCCTCCAGAATTTGTTAATAAGCGCGTGCGCTTGCTCATGTGTGTGTGTGTGTGTGTGTGTGTGAGAGAGAGAGAGAGAGAGAGAGAGAGAGAGAGAAGAGCCTTGGCACACAAAAGACAAAACCGGGGATCTGGTAGACTGTTCTTCAGTACAGTGCCTTAATGACTCATCACGGAGATGAGAAAGAAGACGAAGAAGAAAAAGCAATGTTGGCGAACAGACACTGGAGGAGGGCAGCCAGAGTTTACTCTAAGCAGTGTGGACAATGTTCATTACCTAGTCACTAGATTACAGTATACAGAAAGCTGACGTTGTCGTAAGTTGTGACCAGAGAACACATGTAAAAAGTTTCCTACACAAAAATGAGAGAATGATCGACAAGGACCAGGGGTTTGGGGGGGGGGGTGTCTGTACTGAAAGAGCCCGCGGCATCTACACGGACAAGTTCACACAAACATCGCCAGATAGAAATAAGGTACATTAGTAGGTGAACACAAATACAGAAAGTCAGAAAATTATGGTTGATAGGTCGGTAAAAACACCCGTAGACTGAAAATTCACATTTACAAGTAAGCAAAATCATAGGTCAGCAAAACTTTCACGTTCAACAAAAATCTATTATCAGACAGAAAATTTACATTGATGATAGACAAAAACGTAGGCACGCAGAAAATGCGTGTTGACAGATCGTCAACAAACAACATGGACATACAGGAAAGAAACAAACGCTGGTGGAGTTGATGACGTCAGCATGATCTCCACAGGGAGAGCGACTCGACTTTCACCGCACAAGTTTGTTATGACAACGAAGTTCTATCACACAAGACAAACAGTCACCTTTTTTCAGATGTTGAAATCTTTTATTGATAGTTTTTTAGTTCTCTAAAATCACACTTCATAAGAACTGGACTAAGTTGATTTGGTACAAAAAAAGTAAATGAACATACCATGATTTCACATGCACTGTTGAAAACAATGTTTTTTTTATCTACATATTTATTTATGATCAAAGTCACTTGCAAGCTTTTTCACTGGCAAGTTTCACAATAACTCTCCCCAAAACATATTGATTTACTTTGGTCTAACCTGACACAGAAAAAAAAAACTTACGCTCATAAAAACATGTAGAACATAATAACAATTAAGATGGACGGAATTTAGACTCATTTACTAATAATACTGGATTGGAACAAAAAAAGTGACGTCAAGCAACACCACACGATGAGCACAAATCCATCATAGAGGCAGCAAATCTCAGATAACTTTCAGGAATCGCGATGTTCACGTTTGTTGCGGCCATGCATGAGGCTGACTCAACCGATGGGTAACTGGTATGTCCTTGGTGACATTCACTCTTAGATTAACTATCACACACCAGATTGACTAGACACACCAGATACATATTACCAGACACAACAGACAGATTAAACAGACTCCAGATACACATGAAACAGAAAAAAACAAATACAGATCAAACAGACCCAACAGTTACAATACAGACACTCCACATATTGATTATACAGATACACAGACACTTCAGCTACGGAATAGCCAGACACCCCAGATACAGAAAAAAACCCAGACATACCAGATACACATTACCCTAACACATCGGACACAGATTAACATATAGACTGCGATTACTCGGATACACCAAGTACAGGTTTACCAAACACACTAGATACAGATTAAGGAGACATTTCAAATGCAAATTCACCAGACACATTAGATACAAGTTAACCAGATACAGAATAAGCAGGCATTTTAGATACAGAATAACCAGAGATACCAGATGCAAGGTAACCTGACAACACACAGATCAACCACACACAGCAGATACAGATTCACCAGACACACCAAAGACGATTTGAGCTGACAATTCAGATACAGAGCCACCCAGACACACCAAATGCTCGTTAAGCAGACACGCGTCAAATACAAATTAAGTAGACATTTCACATACAGATTAATCAGAGATATATACAAAGCAACCTCACAAACACCACACGGATGAACAGACACACCAGATACAGATCAACAGATACATCAAACACACCAGATACTAGATGCATCCTAGATGCAGATTCACTGTTCACACCAGATACAGATCACCAGATACAAATTAAGCAGGCATTTCAGATACAAATTCACCAGACACACTGGATACAGATTAACCTCACTCGCAACACACAGATTAACAGGACACGTCTGAAACGCATTAATTACATACAGATCAAATATATCGCCCTAGAAACAAATAACCCCGACAATTGGTTCCAGATTTATCAGGCACACATGAGCCAGGCACAAATACAAAACCACACTGATTGGGTAGCTCTGAAATGTGGTCAAACAAGTAAAGTCAAAATTATCTTTATTATTCAAAGCTTTTTTTTTTTTCATCCATCCGGCCCTCAAAAAAAAAAAAAAGAGTATGCTAGCTTCAGCTGAGCTGAGACCTTATCATACTGATTTCGCTGATTGGGGATTTCAGCTCCCCCGCCCCTGCAACCCTTCCACCACCCTCCCTCCTTGGGATTTTCAGCTCCCCTGCCCCCTGCAACCCCTTCCACCACCCTCCTCCCTCCAGACCCCCCCCCCCCCCCCCCCCCCCCCCTCCCCCCAGCTCTAACACGCCATTTAAAAACAAACAAAACAAAAAGAAATCGGCGAAAGCGCATTTCGTATGCACGAGCGTGATTGCTGAGATCTGAGTCCTGTCAGCTTAAGATGGTGTTTCTACTGTATATAGCGGGGATGACGAAGAAGCGGCGTATGACCTCATCGAGATAGGGCAGCATCAACAGCGACATACACCGACAGTTCTGGTCCATAAAAAGGCAAACGAACAAACAAACGAAAACCAACACGTACCCAGGTTTGGATAGGTCAGCGTGTTTGTTTATTTGCCTATTGCGCTATATTTGTTTTGCCTTGTCTTCTCTACCTTGTGTTGAATTATAATTATCATCACCATAGAATATTTTTTTGAAACTAACAATTCCTTTGTATGAATTGACTATCTTACAAAGAACTATACATTTCATACAACCTTTTTTGTTTGTTATTATTGCCATCTCTATCTTATAAAGTTTCGCGAAGAAAAATAACTGTCGAATTTACTTCTTGACATGACGATTACCTCCCTTATCGGCCGCGGAGAGGAGGCGCGGTAAATTTTCCGTCTTTTAGAACGTCACCTTTCTCCGCGGTTTTTGTAAGAAAACTCTCCTGAAAGCCTGCTGAATCAAGGTGACGTCCGCCATAAACATGGCCATTTTCTCAGACCATTTTAACGTGTTGTCGTTCTGGTGGAAAACGTAGGTGGGCCATCTCTTCTTCCGTCTGCCGTGGCTGTGGACTTTAAAACCTGAATGCCACCCGACTTAAAGTGTCCCTAACTTTGCAGCTACTGCCTCGTTCTCCCGCTGTAGGAAAGTACAGACCTGCCTTTAGACTCCAAGGGAGTATTCAAAGCACGGGTGTCATGCAATAAGCTAAAGACAATGTTCTCGGTGGCGAGGTGTCGCGTTTTTAGTATGGCTGTTGGCCTGAATATATCTTCTCTGTTTTGAGCGGCGTTTTGTGACACAAACAGAAAGGAACTCTGAAGAAGAAGACCGGAAGATTCTACTACTCCGGAACGCATGACTCTAGACCTATTCAGACCATACTCTAGAACCCGATCCAATTCCTAACTTAATACAACCCAAACCTTAACAGTATGAAATTTATTCAAACAAAAAAACAAACAAAAAAAAAAAAACAATACAAACAAAAAAAATCTTTGATAAATTGTGCCTGCAGTCACGGTTGGGGGAGAAGTAAGCTGTCTTCTCCTTCCTCAAGGCATAAAAGAAAGAAGTTCTCAAGGCATAAAAAAAGTTTCTCAAGGCATAAAAGAAAGAAGTTCACGTCCTGTTTGTCAAAGTGATCCGACCCACTGATTCCAGCGCCACTCGCCGTGACTTGTCAAAGTGTTCCTTACAGATTCCTTTACCTACAGACGGGTGGTCTCCTCCACCGTGTTGATGACCGGTGTGACCCCCCCCCGGCTCCCCCGGTGCGGAGAGGTGCGGATTCCGCCCAAGGGGGTGGGCACCGCGATGCCCCCGTCCGGAGAGGAGCTCAGCATGAGTTCCTTGAGACCGGACTCCTCGCTGCATAGCGCTGGAGTGTTGTAAAAACACATCTGAGGCGTGACGGGGTGGGAGACCGACACATGATGCGTGACGGGGTGCGAAGCGGGTAGGGGTTCATGATGCTGAGCGGTGATGGGTCGACGGTCCCTGGGCTGGGAGGACACCTGCTGGTTCTCCCGGTCCAGGTGTCTCCTGAGGGAGTTCACCCCCAAGACCACCCCTCTCTCCAGGGTGCCGCTGCTGTGGTTGGGGGATGGCCCTCCGCCGGTGAAGGTGGCTAAGCGTTCCGGCCCGTCCCAGGCCACGCCGTTCTCCACGGCTCCATCCCTCTGACCCGGAGTCTTGATCTCGATGATGGTGGTGTGCCGCTCCGAGTTCTGCTCCTCCACCGTGGTGGACGACTGGAAGCTCTTCACTTTGGACAAGCGCTGGGACGTCTCGAACAGGAAGGGCCCGCTCGGGGCGGGCTCCGAGCTCACCGAGGACCGGAAGTCTTGCTGCTGGTGGTCGTGGGAGGGCGGGACGTCGTAAGGCTGCGGACGAGGCTGCCCCGAGGAACCCCTCGGCTGAGGAGCCTGAGGGGGAGACGGAAGGGAACTGCGACGGCTGTCGTGGACAGGGTGGGGAACTCCGCTGGAAGGACGCGAGGCTGCCGGACCGTGTCCTTCATCCAACTGGAGAACGGTGACGGAGGCTCCCGTCGCCGCCCTGCCGGCTGTGGCGGTTGGGGGTCTGGGTGCGCGCGTGGGGCGTTCTCGGGAGAGGTCTGGGCGTCTGGGTCATCTGGTCCTGGTGCTCACTCTCCGTCCTCTCTCTCTCCCGCGCCTCAGGGTCCCGGGGCCTCTTTGCTGGCGTCTCGGAGGTGTCGGTGCATGGTCCCCATCTTGCAGAAGGTGGCGATCATGAAGATGGCGAGGAGGAGGAGGAGGAGGGCGATGATGATGATGAAATGAAGGTGTCCCGCTAGCCAGGATGACGGGGAGGGGGATTCGTTGGCGTCACTTCCGGCTGTAGAACTCGCTGCTGTGACATTTTGATCTGCTTCTGGAGAAGAACAGAATATACAGTGTGTGTGTGTGTGTGTGTGTGTGTGTGTGTGTGTGTGTGCGTGCGTGCGTGAGCGCAAATATGTGTGTGTGTATTTTGCTTGTGCGCGTCTGTGTGTGTGTGTGTGTGTGTGTGTGCGCGCGCGCGCGTGTAGAAAAACACATAAGTAACATATATGTATGCACACACATGAACTTGTACATTCAAACTTAGGTATGTTTAAGTACACGTGTAGCAGATATGTACACACATGACGAACACACAAGCCCGCTACGCACATCTGTACTCTAATACACACAAAACATACACACACACACGCGCGCACACACACACACACACACACACACACACACACACACACACACACACAGATAAGTCTCTCCCTGTCACACACACTCACGGACATACACACAAATACACGCGCGCGCACACACACACGCACGTGAACGCGTACACACACACACACACACACACACACACACACACACACACACACTGCAGGCGTAAGTGGTTGGTGCAGACTGCTTCCTTCTGGAAGACATTCCGGAAGCAGCGACGTATCCCATCTGACGTCACCTGTATTAGCCACGTCATCACGTGAAGGACAGGACGTCACGACTTGGCTCTCAAGCAAGATGGTCATGTCATGGAGACCTGGGGTGAACGGTTTTTTCGCCGTTGCGGCGGGCATTTCTGTCGGCAACAGAATCGGCATCAACACGTGATGAAATGATTATAAAGAAACAAGAGATTGTTACGCAGTGAATTTCTGACTGACATGTGTAAACAAGTGTCTTTGTAATCAAACTGTTCTGTGTGTGTGTGTGTGTGAGAGAGTGACGCGCGAATTCTAAGACTGATATTTTCTCAGCAGTTAAAAGCGCTAGCAAGACCATATTTTGCAGAATGGTTAACTGTATAAGGCATTTCCAGCCACTTGCTGAGTGAAGATGTCAACGACAGGCACCGAACGTTAACTAGTGATTAACATTTTCAGCAATATTTTCATGTAAAGCAAATGTAATATACACGTTTCTTTCACATTAAAAGTGGGCTAACGACGATCCAGAACAAATTTTGCAGTAAGAAAGTAAGAGAATCTTTTCAAATGAACTCCCATTTTATAGCCATATGAATTTTAAACGTTAAGTATGGCTGTTTTCTGGTGTGTTTGTTTGATTATTTACTTTTTTTTTTTTAATAAATATCAGCTGAGCCAAAGTATGTTGTTGTACCTGGCTGAAAGGCTCCAGGGATCATCCGAACAGCCAAAGTACTTGAACGCTATGGTACAAATGCATCAGCTGGGGATGAGAACATTACGTGTGTGACCATTTTTTTTATTACCCCGCCACGTGGGCAGCCACACTCCGACTTTGGGGGATTTTGAAGACTGAAAATGGTATGCTAGGAGCTTGTCACAATTGAAGACAATCCACGCAAAACTATGCAAAGCATAGCATTTTGATGTAGCCTTGGTGTTTTAGCCTGAACCTGAACAGCCTTAAGCCGAGACGGAAGCGAGAATATGATGGTGAAATGTATGGGGAAAGAATTTTTTTTTTAATCACATAAACCAGTGAAATTCATCATCGAGGTCATTACCCAAGCACATACAGACACAAACATGCACGCACAATCCCCCCTCCTCCTTCCTTATCGTATTTTCTTCCCTCATTATTTACCCCCGTGTATTACACACACACACACACACACACACACACACATCAATCACGTCAAGACGAAGAATTTGAGTCAATATAGCAAACACAAACAACCTGCTGACAGCGTTTGACGTCAGTACAAATTTATGACGTCACAGGAGAACATGAGCGCCGACTGTTGGGTCCCAGTCATCGGGAACGTGGAAGTAGGGGGTGGCAAAACCTTGCGGGCTCTTGGTGAAGCCGGTACCCTGGGGTAGTGTGCCTCCGTCTCCACACCTATCACAGAATGGTCTGGCTTGCACCTCATTGCTGTTTCCAGCAAACGAATGGGTAGACAAGAGTGAGAGTAATAACACCGATAATTCTTTCAACCAATCAGAGACCGTCACGGTTTTTGGTGAGTGAAGGTTTAAAAAAAATACGACAGAACATAATGGAAAATTATATCCCTTTTCTCTACCTCCAACCTTTAAAGATAACATTTACATAGTTTGCATCCCAAGATCGAGAGCATTTTACTCAAACAGAAGCTGAAGTAGAAATCAAATCGTTAAAAAGTTCTTCTTTGTTTTCCATCTCTTTTGTTTTTTACGCATAGATGTTAATGCTTATATCCGACGATGGGATTCGCCGAATCCTGTCAACTCCCTTGCGTCTGACGTGGAGAACGGTCGAATTCACCTTATGAATGGCGAGAAGAGGTTCAAGGAAGTTACTGGCTGTGTAAATGTAAAACAAACAAACCAACAAAAACAAACGTTGTACCATATAAAGAAAAAAAAGCTTCATTTGTGGATGAAACAAACGAAAAAAAAAAGCAAAAAAAAAAAACAAAACAGAAAAACCAAAACAGCAGTGGAAATGTGAAGATAGCGTAGTCTGTAAAAGAGAAATCGAGAATCACGGAAAGTAACTGGCAGTGTAAATGTAAAGATAGCGTAGTCTGTAAAAGAGAAATGGGGAATTACAAAAAGTAACTGGCAGTGTAAATATAAAGATAGCGTAGTCTGTTAAAGGGAAATGGAGAATCACAGAAAATAACTGGCCGTGTAAATGAAAAGATAGCGTCGTCTGTAAAAGAGAAATGAAGAATTTTGGTGTCGGTACGTTTTAAAGACAATGGTACACCAACATTGACCCCTGCTCCTCAGTGACCTCTGCTCTATTCAGCTTCAAAGCCTGTGCTCCCTGATGACACAGGTGTGTCCAGCGTGGTCTGTCTGGGGGAGTATGTTCCCATGCGACTGTGTGTCCTCGTCGCAGTTCTCGAGGCTGGTCTTCAGGGTGTCCTGAAGCCTCATGGAGAGGTCTTCCTCGGTTATGGTGCTCCTGCTTCATCGGGCGGTACAGGAGGACAGGACGATCTGGGGAATTCTGATCAGTCAACTTGAATTTGATCAGAAATCAACTCAGTCTGTGTCATGCACATCACAGCGGTGAACTGAAATGTGCACATACTGCACGAAAAAAAAAAAGGGTGCAAATCAAACAGGCCTGTGCAACAGAGCACATCTGAACTGCAGGAATACTGCAATGCACGTGCAAACTCATGTCTTATCTGAACACAGGTCAGCCAGTTTTGAGAGACTGGTGGGCATTTATGCCTGTGTTTACGGCACTTTTGCAACCATGCCTCAGAGACCACGACTGAGTCAGGATGACCAAGGGCAGGCAATTGCGTGGCTTCAGGA
>JADBJO010004227.1:167500-170000 GCA_016801955.1 Conus betulinus | reverse complement strand
GGCCCGGTGTTTCTTGAAACATTAAACTTTGCAAATTTCAAATTTAGGCCGTTTAGATATATTCTTTTGAAATCAATCTTAACCTGATCGCAGCCCTGACATCGCCTCCGTGACTGGCACTGTGGCGGAAACAATCTGACCTTACTATGTCATCCGCGGCAGTTTTGCAGACCGTGAGAGATGCGTTTTCTCCATTTTGAAAGAAAGCAGTATCTTCTTTTCTTTTTCCTTTTTTTTTTTTCCGACACGCTAATATCTGTTCCGTGTGCTGATTATCCGAGGGATTATCGTTTCGTGGTGTTGAGTGTGCATGGCCATCTGACAGTTAGGTCGGTTGAGGATGTCGGCAATAAAACGGCGTCCACAGGGATCCGATTGTCGTCGTAATCCTGAGAAAAACGGAAGTGTGTCCTGCTTGTAGGTCAGTAAAACCCTTCTGTGTCTCTCTGTCTGTCCGCCTCTGTGTGTGTGTGTGTGTGTGTGTGTGTGTGTGTGTGTGTGTGTGTGTGTGTGTGCGTGTGCATACCATTACGGCGCATGCGTGTGCGCGCGCTTGTGTAAGTGTGTGTGTGTGTGTGTGTGTGTGTGTGTGTGTGTGTGTGTGTGTGTGTGTGTGTGTGCTTACACGCGCTCTTGTACGTTTTCCACAAATCTCTCTCTCTCTCTCTCTCTCTCTCTCTCTCTCTCTCTCTCTCTCTCTCTCTCTCTCTCTCATATCAGTAGCACGGCATGCCCACAACATTCTGTGGAGAGAGAGAGAGAGAGAGAGAGAGAGAGAGAGGATTTCAACTCCCTGTTCTGGGAACAAAGCACTTTGTCACCGATTCTCTTTCACTGCTCTTACGTCACTTCCACCATCACCCCACGCCCTCTCATAGCCCGTGCACACACACACACACACACACACACACACACATGCACACACACACTATCTCACACGCGCGCACACTCACACACACACACACACTGTCTATCTCACACGCGCGCACGAGTGCGCGCGCGCACACACACACACACACTGTCTATCTCACACGCGCACACACACACACACACACACACACACACACACACACATACACACGCCTGAGCTTATGCCTATTCAAAAAGAGATGCACCATTCTCTCTCTCTCTCTCTCTCTCTCTCTCTCTCTCTCTCTCTCTCTCTCTCACACACACACACACACACACACACACGTACGCGCATACATACGCATCTGGACAAACACACACAAATCTGCATACAGTATAGCCTACACATTATATCCACGCCGACTTGCACACACGTACCCACGTACAGACTAGACAGCTTCACAGACGGACAGCACAAAGACTCGGAAACAGACGGGACAGATAAGGAAGCCCCGCCAAAAATACCCACACCAGACCTCAAACAAAAACTCTCATTGTGGCTCGGACCCTTCCTCGTATACCTTTTGCCGCGCAATCCCATACACCTTCCCCCCCCTTCCTTCCCGCCCCGCCCCCCCCCCCCCCCCTTTCCCTCCCTGCCTGCCCCACCTCCCCCTCATCCAATTCCGCCCACCTCCCACCTCCATTTTCTTCCCACCTGAAGTCCCATCCTTGAACGAATAAATGTTTAAAAAAAAAAGAACAAAAAAAAAAAAAAAAAAAATTTTTTTTTTTTTAAGAAGAAGAAGAAGTAGAAAGAAAGAAAGAAAAGAAGAGAAAAATAAGAAGAAAAAAAACGAAAAGAAAGAAAGATTCCCATAGCCAGTTTAAAGGCAGTGCTGTGTATACCTCAGCTCCGCACTCCCGCCTGAGAACGTCCGTGATGATATGGGCATAAGCCGCCCCTTTCTTCTGCCAGTGCGACCGACGACATCCTTGATGCTGCTGCTGCTGCTGCTGCTGATGGTGGTGGTGATGGTGATGGTGCACTCTGCCGCCATTGGTGTAGAGGCCGCCGACGCGTCTGCCGCCGCCATTGTGGCTGATGTTGGCCGGGATAGCGGCCGACGAGCCGCATTCCAGGGCCACTGGAAATGAAGATGGAGAGCTAACAAGTGGGGTGTGGGCTGGTGGTGGTGGTGTGTGGGTGGGCATACCGGTGGGGGTGGAGGGGGCGGAGTCGAGGTGTCGGGGCAGAAGGGTGGGGGGGTGGGACGGGGAAGGTGGAAGGTGGAACGGGTGCAGTGTCTCGGTTTTGGAAGAGAGATGGAGGGGGGGAAAGGAGGGGGGGGGGGGGGAGAGCGCGCGTTTGCGCGCCCCTGTGCGTGTGTGTGTGTGTGTGTGTGTGTGTGTGTGTGTGTGTGTGTGTGTGTGTGTGTGTGCGTGCGTGCGTGCGTGCGTGCGTGCGTGCGTGTGTGTGACTGACGGTCTGTGTGTGTGTCTGTGTGTATATTGGAGGGAGGGGGCAAGGTTGGTGGAGGTTAGCATGTGGTAGGTAACGGAACGGGGAGTCGATCTGGTAATGGGGGTGAAGGGGGGGTGGGAGGGGGACCTAGATGGGAGAGGTAAAGGTGTTTGTTTGGAATCATGA
>JADBJO010004227.1:162500-165000 GCA_016801955.1 Conus betulinus | reverse complement strand
CCGTATTCAACGATTCGACTGATGTGTTTTATGATGTAAATGTTTTTGTTTTATCGAATATCTTCCCAACCAACTCCAAAAACAACGACTGGATATTATGGATCTCTGGAAAGAATTTAGACCCCCATCCACCCCCATCACTCTTGACATAGCGATCCGCCTCTGTACCAAGGAGACGTAACGCCTGATCAATGAAGGAATCATGAATGGTGTACATACCGCCTATTTACAAAACACCGTTTAATATTTGCGTACAGCGCGCATACACTTTTTGACTTTATGCTCACTTTCAAATTTTTATTTTTATCAAAAAAAAAAGGCTAAAAAAAAATTTTACCAGCAAGATCATGATGCTGTTGTGTTTCACAAAGTGAAAAGGTAAACCTGATAAATCTTGATCTTTCTACGAGATCGACAAACGATGAGAGGCAAAACAGCGACGGTTAGTTTTTCGAGTTCGAAAGGCAGTTTCCGTTAAACATGTTCTGGCACGAGGCTCGCCAGACTCGTCGCCTGTGATGGCCGAAAGTGTAGCCGGTGTATTGTGAAACTGGATAGGATCAGGGGGGGGGGGGGGGGGGGGGGGGAGGGGGGGGAGGAGGAATTGACGGGTGGTCGTGCTTAAGGGAGATGGTGGGGGTGGGGGGGGGGGGGTGAATGGATGATGAAAAAAAACAGCAGGTAAATGTTTGCCACACTGAGTAGAGCTCAACTATTTTAATTTGTCTGACTTCTACCGAGTAAAGTTTCTTAAACATGACCGTGTGCCACAAACTTAAGGCTCCCAGAAAAAAAAAGAAAAAAAAAAAAAAAAAAAAAATAAGCAACTTCAGCTCACTGGCATTTTTCGGAAGCGAAATGTTTTTTGTCCTTTTCTGTTTCTGACGCCTGTCAGGACAGTCAAGCCTAGCCACACTTGAAATACATCTGTACATCGACTCTTAAACCAAAGTATCATTCTGGCTGGACACCTGTCAAGTTTAGACTAATGAATTCCGCGAGGGGGGGGGGGGGGGGGGGGGAAGACAGTGTCAATCTGGGCAGTTTTGCCAACAAACAGGACTGCACAGACGCAGATATCCCTGCAATATTAAACAAGAAACAGTAGCACTGTTAGCAGCTCAGAAAACATCTGGAGCTCAAAAAACGTAATCTGTCAATCATAAACCTGTTCAGTTCCAGCGTGAAGTCAGTCTTACTAAAGGGAGCCGAGACGTAGAGAGCAACAATGAAGAATCTTTCATTTTACACGCAAATTCACGAATCTGTAAGACCAAACAAAGAAAACCCACCGAGAGACGGCAGACTTTCATCCACAGCTCGGAAAACTCTTCCTGATCCGCTTGCCTGACACAATCAGCAACATCAACCTCTGGCAGAGACTACACCAACGACCAGTTAAGAACATGATGATGAAGAGAAGACAGTGAACGTGGAATGGACACACTCTCGGACATTCATATCCATCGTCACCAGAAAAGCCTTGAAATGGAACGTTCCGCCCTAAAACATACGGAAGCGAGCCCGACCAAGAAACACTTGGTGTGGGAGACCTTGAAGCGGACACCTTACCAGTGGGACACTTTTTTGGGGCAGCAGGAAAGCGAGGTCTGGGACAGAGGGCTTTAAAGGACTGTGGTGGCGGCCTAGGCTCTGAAAGGGATGAGCAATGACGATAGTGAAGATAATGATGATGCTTGTTTTACGCAAGTGTCGGTGGACATTAAATGCTGTAATGGTATATGTCGCTTACCAGACACAACAGTATCGGTGTGGGTGGTATATGCCGCTTACCAGATATTGCAATATCGGTGTGATGGTATATATATATGCCGCTTACCAGATACAATATCGGTGTGATGGTGTATGCCGCTTACCAGATATGGCAATATCGGTGTGATGGTATATGCCGCTTACCAGATATTGCAATATCGGTGTGGTGGTATAATTATGCGCTTACCAGATATAGCAATGTCGGTGTGATGGTATATGCCACTTACCAGATACAATATCAGTGTGATGGTATATGCTACTTACCAGATACAATATCGGCGTGATGGTATATGCTACTTACCAGATACAATATCGGTGTGATGGTATAAGTCGCTTACCAGATACAACAACACCAGTGCCAATGGTATATACCGCTTACCAGATATAGCAATATCGGTATAGTATATGCTGCTTACCAGATATAGCAATATTGGTACAGTATATGCTGCTTACCAGATACAATATCGGTGTGATGGTATATGCCACTAACCAGATATAGCAATATCGGTATAGTATATGCTGCTTACAAAGCAATATTGGTATAGTATATGCTGCTTACCAGATACAATATCGGTGTGATAGTATATGCCGCTTACCAGATACAATATCGGTGTGATGGTATGTGCCGCTTACCAAATATAACAATATCGGTGGACACACAATAAATGGCCAGGGAGAGAGGGGAAGGGAAGGGCAGTGGATAACGCATTCGCCAGAAGAACTTCAG
>JADBJO010004227.1:145000-147500 GCA_016801955.1 Conus betulinus | reverse complement strand
TGGAGATATCTCTTTTGAAGATATACAGTAAACCTAACCAGCCTCTTTGAAAAGAAGTGGAAGTGAGGGTGGGGTTCTGGGCACTTAGGGACCCCTCCCCTCCTCCGTCTCCCCCTGTGCCTGCTGGCCCATTTAGACACAAACACGGGTGCAATTAATTTGAACTTAATATTCTCAGTTTCCTATTGAAACACATGGGCTGCCTGCAATAGGCCTGTTTTGAGCCATTGCGATCATCGCGCTGAGGTGTGTGTGTGTGTGTGTGCGTGCGTGTACGTGCGTGTGTGTGTGTGTGTGGTGTGTGTGTGTGTGTGTGTGTGTGTGTGTGTGTGTGTGTGCCTTGCCGTGCCCAATCAATAACATCTATACCCCAATCTCCACATGGTTACTACACCAGTGAACCGTTCCAGCTGAACTACAGGCCTTGGGAAAAAAAAAAGCATTTAATATCTTACAATATCATACAATAAACACGCTACAGCATGCATGCATTTGTGAACCAGGCTCAGAACTTACAAATCACACAAATTGACATCAGCCTCGCAGTGAGACATCCATAATACAGAAGAAGTTCATCTGATTAACAAACATAATACAAAAGAAGTTCATCTAATTAACAAACAGCTGGGGCAAAACAAACACCCAATAACAATATACGCCTTTCCATTCTTACCTCCAAATATTGCAATTCCACGGCAGAAATCTACAGGTACTGCTTACGAACAATACCCGATGACATCGGCAAGTCACAATCGTCTGCTGGGAAAACCTCTCCACGAACACCGCACACAGTTCATAAGGTGAGAGAGCGTCTGCTCCACGTTAAAGATCCCACAAACGTCTGATCAAATCACTGCTGCCACCTGAGATCTCCCGGTGTTCTTTCTTTTTTTTTTTTTTTTTTTTTTTTTTTTTTTTTTTTTTTTTTTTTTTGGTTCTTCCTTCCTCTTCCTGTCGACTTGTTGAGGCACCCCCTACCGTAAAAAATGCCAGCTCCACTCGCACGCTCACACCCCTGGTTGTCAGTCAGCGGAAGGGAGCAGACGATCGTTTTGAGACTCGGGGGAAAACACAGAGCCTCGTTCTGAGCCTCGCACGTGCACAGACACAATGACTATTCATACAGAAGCGATGCATGCTGCTGGCTTTAAGGAAAAAAAAAAGTGTGGGGGCGGATAAACACAGGATGGACAACACAGACCTCTCTCTCTCTCTCTCTCTCTCTCTCTCTCTCTCTCTCTCTCTCTCTCTCTCTCTCTCTCTCTCTCTCTGCTTATGGGGGAAGTTGGAGAGAGAGAGAGAGGGGGGGGGGGGGAGGGGGTCATAATTTTACAAGACAGCATTTTAAGATAGAGACTTCTGTGAGAAAAAAAAGAGAGACGAAAAAAATAAACAGATCTTCCCCAAATATGCTTTGCCTCATAACTGGAACCTTCCTCTCCCCCCCCTCTCTCTCTCTCTCTCTCTCTCTCTCTCTCTCTCTCTCTCTGTGCATGCTGCGCGCGCGCGTGTGTGTGTGTGTGTGTGTGTGTGTGTGTGTGTGTGTGTGTGTGTGTGTGTGTGTTTCTTTCCTTCTTTCTAGATTTCTTTTAATCTATTGTGCAAACGTCACCGTAGGTAATGTGATACACTTTAATAGTTTTCAGGGAGGTTCACACACACACACACACACACACACCACACACACACACACACGCACGCACTGCACATGCACGCGCGCGCGCGCGCGCGCGCACACACACACACACACACACACACACACACACACACACACTGGTTCAGTCGTCGCGCCCCCGCGTGCAGGGTCAAAAGTTATCGGACCTGTGTGGGTTGCGGGTGTTGAGTTTCTGTGGGTGGCGAACGAGGAGAAGATAACCATGGACTGCCGACTTCTTCTTCTTCTTTCTTCTTTTCTTTATTTTTCAGAACGGTGTCGACATATGGGATGAATTCCGACACCTGATGCCCTTTAAGATGCCCTTTAAGACACCCTTCCCTCCCCCCCCCCCCCCCCCCCCCCCCTTTCACCCCCCACTCCTCACAATTCCCTTCTTTTTCTACCCAGTCTCTCCACGTAGACCTGCCGGCATTTGTTCCAGCAGAAAGTCACTTTCTCTGACTCCAGTCTTGCACAATAAAGAAACAACGCACCCAAACACCTGGCACAGTGGTGAGCGTCGCGTTTTGCCGGCGAAAATCTCGTGGGGTCGATTCCAGTCAAAGCCGTTTATTTGTGGGAATTTTCAGTCCCGAAAGGCTGCTATCCACGGATGAGTTTGCTGCGGTCTTAGTCCGGAACATTTGAAACCGCACGGTCGAGTTTCGTCCACCTAAGAGAGCATTACTTAAATTTTCTGACCAACACTGCAGGTGTCTGTATTTCTCGCGCCTGGTTGATGCTCGGACACTGTTACGAAAGAAAGTATAGAGCACAGCCATGTTCAGCAGTCAACAGGCTGGAGCCGAACTCTATAACGTCGTCTCTATCAATCCCATCGAT
>JADBJO010004227.1:132500-135000 GCA_016801955.1 Conus betulinus | reverse complement strand
CTTCCCTCCTTTCTCCATCACAACGTCCTTCATTCACCTCATTCGTCTCGTAGCTGTAGCCTTCTGGCTTTCACTGCTGATCATCATAGTCCCTGGCCTTGAGGAGGGGGGAAAACTCTCTGTCTGTCTGTCTCTGTCTGTCTGTCTCAAGGGCGGATTATTCTGCCAGTAAGGAAGGGAAGGGGAGAGGGGAAAGGCAAGGATGAGAAGGGGGGGGGGGGGGGGGGAGGGAATGGGCGATGTGTAAGGGAAGAGGAAGATGGGGGTCTTGTCTACCAACGACTGAATAATACTCGCTAATGTGTTGTTCAGAAAGTAATAAAGGGGGTGGGGGGGGGGGTGTTGGGGTTGGGGAACGGGCGCATGTTTCTGTGATGGTAGTTTCATGTCAAATATAAGAGCAACAGTTTAATCACTAGCTCGCCAAATAAATGCAATAAATGGTAATAAAATATACACAACGCGTTTCGTACTTTTGGTCTTCTTCAGGTAGGACAAAGAACAATTTTTGAAAAAGTTTGAAACACTCGGAAACCACTATGCTAAAGGGCTCCCAGGTTAATAGCAGGACATGCAAAACTAGAAATGATGATAAAACATCGGCCCATATGGTAAAAACATCGGCCCAACACCTCGGCCCAGAAAGTTGGATAAAACATCGGCCCAGATATGGTAAAACATCGGCCCAGATACCTTCCGTGTCTGTGAATGTGGAGATCAAACATCAAAATCAGTTGTAACAAATGCCTTTTAAAAGACAGAGTTGCGTCTAATGGAAGGAGTGTGTGTGTGTGTGTGTGTGTGTTTGCGGGTGAAGGGGGGGGGGGCGCGAAGGAATACCGCTTCAGTGAATGTTCTGTTACTTTTCTCGTTCCTCCAAAATGCAGATGACCACAGGACAAGCAAATGACAGCTGTTCCCTTCAGTGAAGAGCTTAGCAGGCTTGACACTGGATTCCGGTTACCACCTTATGAGACATATTTCCGCAAACAATCAGCGAACCCCTCGAAATGAGACAGATTCTTCTGCCTGTATCAAACATGTCTAAAAACCGATGCAACGACAAAAAATAACAACACCAACAAAACAACAACAAGAAGAAAATCGTAAGCACGCAGTGAAGGGGGAAATTCTAAATAAAATGGTAGACTAGAAATTTGTCTCAGAATCAAAAGGTCGAAATGTGAAATGTGACGTGGCTTTCTGAGAGAGAGAGAGAGAGAGAGAGAGAGAGAGAGAGAGAGAGAGAGAGAGAGAGAGAGAGAGAGAGAGAGAGAGAGAGTTTTCCTGTAACAATCGGTAAGTTGTACAGGCAGAACGAGACAGACAGGCAGCATTCCAAGTCCTGGTTTTCTGACGGCAGCCGCCCATCTCCAGCCATGCTACAGTATGTATGTTCCATTTTCTGCTTTCTCTTGTTTATTTAGACCTTCCACGCCGTTCGTTGGCTTCAGAAAGAGGATTCCCAGAGAAATCAAGAGGTGACTCAAAAGGACAATGAATTTGGAAAGCAGCGGTTGTGTGCGTGCGTGTGTGTGTGTGTGTGTGTGTGTGTGTGTGTGTGTGTGTGTGTGTGTGCGTGCGTGCGCGTGCATGCATGCGTGTGTATGTGTGTGAAGAGGGAGGGATGCATAGGAGAATGGGGGGGGGGGGGGGGGGGGGGGGAAGGGGGGGAAGAAGATGGAAAGGGTGAAGGGGGAAGGTGGGTCAAGGGCGGGCTAACATCCATGCTACCGAGTTTACAGGGCTTCTTTTTTTCTGTTTTCTTTCTTTCTTTCTTTCTCTTTCTTTTTTTTTTTTTCTTCTCTTTAGGGTCTGCCGACCATACTGAATCTTTTCCAGCGCTGCCACTACGTTAGGGGGAAAGTTACTGTAATAAAGGAGGGGAGGCATGTCATGGAAAAGTAACAAACAGCGAAGACACTACGTACTCACACAACATGGTAGCTCATTTATTGACAGGTGAAAAAGTCATGGAAAAAAGTAACAAAAGACAGCGAAGACACTACGTACTCACACAACATGGTAGCGTCATTTATTGACGTCTTTAAGACGAATACGCCACGGAAAAACATAAGCAAACAGCAAAGATACCACGTACTTAACAGCAAAGACACACTGCGTACTTACACAACATGGTAGCTCATTTGTTGACATCCGTAAGCAGAATACGTCATGGGAAAAACCTAACACAAACAGCTAAGACATTGACATGTATTAATACGAGAATGGTAGCAAAGACATTTATTGACATTCTTAAGGCTGATAAAGGTTTGGTCGTGCGGGAGAGCACGTGCCATTCTCTTGATTCTGTATTCTCAGAATTTGAGAGAGAGGCTGAGAGAGCGTGCCAGAGAGAGAGGAGAGAGAGAGCGAGAGAGAGAGAGGAGAGAGAGAGAGAGAGAGAGACAGAGAGACAGACAGGGAGAGACAGACAGACAGACAGACAGACAATGGACTGGTGGGCTGGGAGACACGTCGGCATAAACAAAAGTATCCT
>JADBJO010004227.1:120000-127500 GCA_016801955.1 Conus betulinus | reverse complement strand
AGAAACTGGAAGTGACAAATATTACTCTTTCTCCGCCTCCTCTCTCTCTCTCTCTTCTACCGACCTATGGATTTCATGTTGTTTCCATTGGTGGAGAGGCCTGTGCCATACTATCGATCAAGTCAAATATCCATCGATTTCAGTGCGATCAGTAGATCGTCGTAAAGATCGATCGATTTTAAGCTGCCGATTGTCTGGTTGTGAATGACAATGTTACTTGTTAGGCTGCATTCCAGCCTTTCAGAACTAGGCCTATGATAAGCGGGGAGACAATCGATGATGAACAGGGTGGCGTGTCATGTCTACGTGTGTACTAGATCTACATTTCATCGGACAAAACAAAACTGAAGACTTTATTGTTGAAGAAAAAAAATGATTTGCAACACCTGGTGTGCAGGTGTATGGGACTTACATTTGTCTGTCTTGCTTACAAGTTACGTTTGACTGTGGCCCCTTCACTTTGGAAACTTGTAGATCAAACTGTCAATTCACATTCATTTTCGAACTAAAAGTACGCTCACAATCGCGCCTCCGCCACGTGCATTTGAACCGAACCCTAATTCATCCAATCGGAAAGAGGGTAAGTATTCATCCACACCAATCAAACGTCGGGTCAGAGTTCAGATCCTAGAACTGAAACATTTGTAGCAAACGAGACAAGAACGGTAACTTTTTTCTTTTTTTTTTTTTAAATTTTAAACCACAGGCACATGTATAAGACCATTTTAAAACGAAATGAATGAAAATATGATTGAATGAATATTGGTTTTGTTTATGCTTTAACTCGCTTCATCATAGGCTTACTAAAATAACACAAAAATATAGATTTTCTTTTTTACAGATCACAAATAAACACAAACCTAAACACACAGGGGAAGACTGTTATGGCAGATATAAATGATGATGGTCACACGCGCCGACCAGTTTTATTTCCAACCCCATTTAATTGTTCGCTGAGATTATTTCCTTTCTTTTTTTTTATAAACACACGTACAGCTCCGTTTAAAGAAGACTATAAATATAGAATTGTGTATTTCCCGACAACTATTTTATTTGTCCAGTTTTGTTTATGTTGAATATTCACTAAGTCTCTGTCTGTCTCTGTCTCTCAGTGCATTCGTTCTTTCTCTTTCAATCTCTCTCTCTCTCTCTCTCTCTCTCTCTCTCTCTCTCTCTCTCTCTCTCTCTCTCTCTCTCGAGCGCGCATGTGTGTGTGCGACTCACTGTGTGTGCTCTGGACTCCACAGTTGGAGACTGGTGTTGCAAGAAGAACTGCTGGATCCTGTTATGAGAGACAGACATTCTTCAGGTGAAACAGAATACGAAAAATGTGTGTGGTGGTGGTGGTGGTGTGTTGTTGTGTGTGTGTGTGTGTGTGTGTGTGTGTGTGTGTGTGTGTGTGTGTGAGGGATAGACATTCTTTCTCTCTCTCTCTCTCTCTCTCTCTCTCTCTCTCCTCTCTCTCTCTCTCTCTCTCTGTTGTTCTCAAGGGTGGGTGTGTATCACGGGTGAGAGAGAGAGAGAGAGAGAGAGAGAGAGAGAGTGTGTGTGTATGTGTGAGGGATACTCTCTCTCTCTCTCTCTCTCTCTCTCTCTCTCTCTGTTGTTCTCAAGGGGGAGATGTATCACGGGTGAGAGAGAGAGTGTGTGTGTGTGTGTGTGTCTCACAGGTGTGTCTGTGAGAGAGAGAGAGAGAGAGAGGGGGGGGGGGGGGGGGGGGGGCACGCGTGCGTGCGTGCGAACTTATACGTATTAAAATGGACACCTGAGGACTGACACAGTGGCCTGACCCATGGCAGTTGATAAGTTTCCTGGACATGATTTGTGGACAGCCGCTGTTTTCAGCCACCTCCGGCTAGGAGTGGATCACTTCGCTCATTTTCGGACCCATTTCATTTCATAAGCCCACGAGGGAAAAAAAAAAAAAAAAGAAAGAAAAAAAAAAAAGAAATTTGTTGAGGAGGTGGTGGGGGGCAAGGCTTGGGCTGGGGTGGGGATTAGATGTCGCAGTCAAGCTTTTATCGCCCAGCAATCAAACGCACTGACGAAATGTTTGTTAGGATGGGCGAAGGATATAGGGATGGAAGGCGAAGGACGCTGGATGTGGGGGAAGGTGGGATGGCAATGCCTTTGGATGATTGATAAGGATATGGACACAGAAGACGACGCAAGGCCTGTACAGTTCCATTCTTGTCAGGGTCTATAGGACATGCCTATCCTGCACGCTTGCTTCCATAGCACATCACGGTGTCAGCTAGTCCCAAGACAGACAAATGCTTGCGGACTTGGTTCGGAAATCTAAACGACGCTGTCTCTCAGAGCACTATCCAAGTGACTGCATCTCTTGTAAAGGTCAGCCGTCCATCTGAATTGGGAGTGTGTTCACAACACTGCCCTACCAGGCTTGGCTTTAGAGTTCCCCCTCACAGTTGATTAGTCAGTCTGAAAAGCATCCTCAAACATGTTTGCCTTTCCCCTCCACCCCCATCCCCATTCTCTACCCCTGAAGGTTTCCATTCCCTGTGGGTGAAATACGTTACGTGTCTTACCCATACATAATGGTTATCGCCATTGATCTCTTGGAGAATTTTGTGAATGTAACAGTACCGCTTGTTACCCCCCCCCCCCCCCCCCCCCCCCCCCCCCCCCCCCTTCTTCTGAAGGGAACGTCGCTTGTGAGTCAGCGACTGCTTTAAAATTGGCTTATGTCACAGTTACTCTCCATGACTGAAGGCCGTTTCCGCTCCCTGCTTGGGTCTACGACTTGAGACGGTGCACGGTTGGCAACGGGAGGGGGGGGGGGGGGGGGGGGGGGGGGGGGGGGGGGGGGGGGGGGATGACAACATGAAAATCCCCCAGTCTGGGAATTGTGGGAGGTCAGTCTGTCGCCCGACATAGTGGTTTGGCCATATAATGGAGAAGACGCATGCAGGACTGGAAGATCGGCCTAGTATGTAGTATCCTACATGGACAGAATACTGTTCAAAACTCTGCCAAAACCGACCTAGCGGCAGTGCCGGGTCTCATTGAAGGGTAACCAGTCCGTGAACTGACATTGATAATTTCTGTGACAATAAAATTTGACTTTAAAGAGAGAAAGAGAGAGAGAGAGAGAGAGAGAGAGAGAGAGAGAGAGAGAGAGAGAGAGAATTCGCCACCTGTCTCTCTGTCTCCGTCTCTCCCCCTTTCTGAGCGTAAGTTTATATGTTTGTGTCTAATTTTCTCTATTTTTTTGTGAGCCTCTCTCTCTCTCTCTCTCTCTCTCTCTCTCTCTCTCTCTCTCTCTCTCTCTCTCTCTCTCTCCTCCTCTCTGTGTCGGTGTGTGTGTGTGTGTGTGTGTGTGTGTGTGTGTGTGTGTGTGTGTGTGTGTGTGTGTGTGGCGCGCGCGTGTGTGCGCGCCCGCGCCCGCGCGCGCGTTCATACGTTTTTTATGTCAAAATTATGCTCATTATTTATTTCAACAGTGTTTGTCCATTTCCAGAACTGGAGCAGATGTGCACGCAAAGTTTTTATTTCCAAGAATAATATTTTGGTGAGTATTTTGACGTCACGGTAATTAACAGATATGAACAGAGGAATATATTGCAAACCTACAAGTCACATGTGGTCAAGACATAGGCGGTTATAAGCTTAGGAATACACTAACACAATCAACCGAAGAAAATCACGCCTCACATGCTAAGGGATGAAATCGAAGGGAAAATAATACAAAAGATCCTACTATTCGTTTGTATTAAATTATACGTAGGCGCATGCTTCTTTTCCCGGTCACATTACATCAGTCAGCTTAAAAAAAAAAAAAAAAAAAAAAGAAAGAAAAAAAAATCCCATAATTCAAGAGAGAGGGGGGGGAGGGGGGGGGGGGGTGAACGAGAAGGGCGGGTGAGAGGGAAAATAGAGAAGGGGATGTGAGAAGCAAAAAAAAAAAAAAAAAAAAAGACGAAGAAGAAAGGAGTGGAGTCGTTGGGGGGGGGTTGGGGGGGGGGGGGGGGTATAGAGAGAAGGGAGGAATATAGAAAGAGAAAGAATGAATCAGACAGAGAGGGAGAGGAGGACTGACAGATGGCGAGAGCTTTACTGCTTATCAACCCTTTCATCGCCATAGCAGCCGCCGCACAGCTACTTGCATAATCGCCACAAGCACCACGAGCACACTGTTTGTATTTTCCTTTTAGTTTTCTTCTCATATTCATATATTTTTTTTTTGAATGTGTGTTGTGTATCTTTAATCATTTTATGGTGCATATGATAGTGATGAGTTTAATGCTTGAATGGCTACATCATGATGCAGCCAGTACACACAGAGTAGCTCTACCGCGCTGCTGGTTTTCAGCTGCATGCGGCGTGGGGATGGCTAGCGATGAAAGGGTTAAAGGAGCATCACTGCCACTGTTTGCTATTTGCAGCCTTCATCGGATGGACGACGATCCCTGACTCCTTTCAGGACACTGACCATCGCCCCGTCGCCGCACAGCAGCCCCTCCCTCCCTCAACCGTCACACTGCCGGTCCCTCCCATCCCTCCCTCTGAGTCAGTGCTCAAACCGTCTGTCCCTCCCTCAGTCCTCAGATTGTCTGTCCCTCCCATCCCTCCCTCCGTCCTCAGACTGTCTATCCCTCCCTCAATCATCAGACTGTCTGTCCCTCCCATCCCTCCCTGAGTACTCAGACTGCCTCTCCCTCCCATCCTTCCCTCCGTCCTCAGACCGTCTGTCCCTCCCCCACCCATCAGATTGTCTGTCCCTCCTATCTCTCTCTCCGTCCTCTGACTGTCTCTCCCCCTCTCATCCGCCCCTGAGTACTCGAACTATTTGTCTCTCCCCTCACTCCCTCCGTCCTCGGACTGTCTATCCCTCTCTCCCGTCCTCAGGCTGTCTGTCCCTCCCTTTCCTCCCTCAGTCATCAGATTGCATCTCCCTCCAATCCGTACCTCAATCTTCGGACCGTCTCTCCCTCCCATCTCTCCCTCAGTCTTCAGACTGTCAGTCCCTCCCATCCCTCCCTCAATCTTCAGACTGCCAGTCCCTCCCATCCCTCCCTCAGTCTTCAGACTGCCAGTCCCTCCCATCCCTCCCTCAGTCTTCAGACTGTCAGTCCCTCCCCATCCTCCCTCAGTCTTCAGACTGCCAGTTCCTCCCATCCCTCCCTCAGTCTCCAGACTGCCAGTCCCTCCCATCCCTCCCTCAGTCTTCAGACTGCCAGTCCCTCCCATCCCTCCGTCTGTCTTCAGATTGCCAGTCTCTCCCATCCCTCCCTCAGTCTTCAGACTGCCAGTCCCTCCCATCCCTCCGTCTGTCTTCAGACTGCCAGTCCCTCCCATCCCTCCGTCTGTCTTCAGACTGCTTCTCCACCCTCCCATCCTTCCCTCCACTACTAGACTGTCTGTCGTCGTTCCCATCCCTCCCTCCGTCCTCAGAGTTTTTGTCCTTCCCCTCCTTCCCTCCGTCTTCAGACTGTTCGTCCCTTCCCTCCTTTCCTCAGCCCTCAGACTCTTTGTCCCCCCAGATCTCCGGCTGGCACTCCACCTGGCGGGAGGACACCCTGTACCGCTCCTCCACCACCACCACCACCAACAACAACATGTCCCCCTTCTGCGACGGCCTGGCTGACACCCTGGACATGCTGACCTACGCCGACAACAATTTGGACAGCTGGATCGACCTGGTCAACTTGGCCAGCACTGCCCAAGAGACCCAGGAGTCAGACACAGAGTTTCTACCAGATGAGTTCCTCTCTGGTCCTTCCAGGGGCTCGGAAAGGACAAACAGACAGAGCTTGCTTCAACAACCAGCTGAAGCGGTGGACAGATCTACAAACAAACAGTCCACTGTACTTGAAAGGTCTGGAGAACGTCTGCAGGAAGGTGGGTCAGAAGAAGATTACGATTGTGGTTTTCAAGGAAATGGATTGGAAGACCTTTACGGACAATTGCAGAAAACAAACCAAATACCTGGAAAACATGGACTGGAAGATATTTACGGACAATTACAGAAAACCAACCAAATACCTGGAAAACATGGATTGGAAGACATTTACGGACAATTACAGAAAACCAACCAAATACCTGGAAAATATGGATTGGAAGACTTTTACGGACAATTACAGAAAACCAACCAAATACCTGGAAAACGTGGAGTGGACGATATTTACGGACAATTACAGAAAACCAACCAAATATCTGAAAAACATTACGAAAACGAATGTATGCACCATCGGGAACAAATTCAAGAACCAGAAAGATCTGTGGGACTTCATTCGCCTGATCATGGTCGGAAAGAGTTGCTAGGGTCACCGAAGTCCAGTGAAGTGTCACGGTGGGACGACGAAGTGTTCGAGGCGAAGACTCGCTTCACGCAAATTAAAACACAGACCTCCAATGACCAACATGGACAGCATGCCAGACAAATATGGCAAGACCTTCACCGATGCGGATTCTTCGCTTCAAAGCCTACAGAAAGACAGCAGAAGAGATGGTGCGTGTTCCCTTCGGTATGAAGATGTTCATTTTTTTCTCGAAGATTAAAAGTTTGAAATGTTTGTTCTGGTCACGTAAAAGTACTGAAACAGATTAGATGCTTGAATGTTCGTTCTGGTCACATAGAAGTACTAAGACTCGTAGGATTCATGGTTAGAGTCTGTCCATTTCAGTCTAAGTTACAGAGCGAATGATAAGGTTCTGGTGTGATTTATCATCTGTTGTAAATCAGGCAAAATATTCCATTTCCTTGAACAAAATCGTGCACCGATTTGCAGATAAGAGGCATTAACTCTTTGCTTAGATTTTTCATGATGTAAAAATACAACTGAAAACGGGCTTCGTTGCGTATGTGGAATATTAGAAATGTTCAATCAGACCCTCTTATTTGTAAATGAACGACTGATTCATTCATTCAACAACAACAACAACAACAACAACAACAACAGCAAAGTTACTACATGATGTCCTAGAAAAATAGCAGCAAATGTCTATTAAAAAAAAAAAAAAAAAAAAAAAGGGAGAGGACAGCTTTCCAAGCTGCCACTTTTGCCAGTACGAAAGTGGAGGGACGGGGGGGTGGGGATGGGGGGTTCAGGCCTTGATAGCGAAGAAAGACGACGAAAGTCGGACGGACAGCTAAGAGACGGAGGGAACCTTGTCATATATGATGAACCTTTTTCTTCCTTCTCCAACGCAGCCAACGAACCGAAGCGTCCCAGAAACGGCTTCATCCGCTACTCGGTCAAACACCGCAGCGAGTTGTCCCGCCGCTTCCCCTACAAGGACAACAGGAGCATCTCCAAGCTGCTGGGCAGCCGCTGGAAGAAAATGACCGCGGAAGAGAAGAGACCTTACGAGTGAGTTGGGGGGGGGGGGGGGGGGGGGGGGGGGGGTGGGAAAGAGAGAGATGGAATGGGGCAGGGGGTGAGAAGAGAGAGAGAAAGAGGCAAAGAAAGTGTGTGTATGTGTGTTGTGTGTGTGTGTGTGTGTGTGTGTGTGTGTGTGTGTGTGTGTGTGTGTGTG
>JADBJO010004227.1:27500-112500 GCA_016801955.1 Conus betulinus | reverse complement strand
AAGTAATAGTAGGATGGACTGAGTTTCTTCCCCATTTTTTGCACGATGAAAATACTTTCTGTCAACACTGCTATCAATAGAACATTTTCATATTCCACGAAAATGTGTTGTTTCGAGGATAATTAATGATTCTTGAACAGTAACTTTTTTCACCAATGCTATATCAGTGGAAAATCTGTGTTAATCTTGCTGCAAACTGGATTGTGGGAGTACCTATTGATTTGGATCTTCACCTCTTTACAACGTTCGTCCTTGTTGCACATTTTTTCGGTAAATTGTCATCAAAACTAGTTCTATATGTTCTTTTTCTGTATGATATTGTTGACAACTAACTTATCTTCTTTTGTTTGTATCGTCTTGCTGACGGACAGAGATACAGGTCGGTGCAAACATAACCTCGTTGGGTAATTGCGCGGACTGTACCAACACCCATGTTAATAAGGGAGAGACAACTGCCCCACAGATTTCTAGGTACCTTTCTGGACAGAAAGACAGACAGATAAAATATCAGCTTGCTCTCTTTTGTAGACCTGTGTGTATACAAGAGATAAAACAAACGAAAAGAAGAAAGGCATTGACCCGGGTTCCTTGCTCCTAACAAAGCATGTGTTTGTGTCACACTCACAGTTATCGCCCTTCTGGCGTCCAAAATGGAAGCCTGGGGATGCTGAGAAAGTTCTGGATTTGAAACAGAAAAGTTTTGGCTTCTGACTGCTCTAAACTGGGCCAACAGAAAAAACATATATATACAGAAAATTTATCTTTCAGTCACTGATATACCAGTGAGACTTTTTGTTTTTTTCAAATATCCCTGCATTACAAAAACAGTGAGGACAGGGGAACCTTGTGGTGTCCCTTTGTTTAAAACATGCTGTGTGCGTGTTCAAACCTCTGACATAACACATCCACTCAATGAGGCATCACACTTGTAAACATAAAGTAATAATTCATGTATATTTTGGGAGCCTGTATCCATGAAAGATAACTATTCCAGACTACCTTCAATCTGGCATTTGCAAAACATTTCGGCAGTTTCACACACACACACAAATGCAAACATTTTTTTAAATTGTTGTCTGATTTTTTTTTTACAACACAAAAATACAGGAACTTTCTAATTTGATGATTTGATGATTTTTTTACAGGAAAACATTAGTACAAGAGGAAGCTGTGTTATATGGAAAACCATACTTTCAACAAAAACAGGGAAAGTAATTCAGTGTTAATTAGTCACTATGTTGCTCATCTGTTATCACATTTTTCTCTTTCCTTCCCTAATGCATACTTTTTTTCTTTTTTTTTTTTTTCGGTGTATGTACAAAACTGTATAGATATTGTATTCTACGAATCTGCATGCGTAAGTGTGTGTGTGTGTGTGTGAATACACAAATCAAGATCCTAACAGACTGTTTGCGTTCTCATTTTACATAAAACACACAAATGAGTTGGGTGTCTAACGCCATATGTTTTTGTTAAATTTTTATGGGTTTGTATTGTGGTTTTGTTTCACTCCTTTACTGTATTCATTTCTCTTGTTACTTTTGTTTTTGAAGGTGGTTACGTTTCAAATTCATTATGACGTACTACTGATACAATCAAGTTCAAGAGAAAAAAAAAATACAGCCAACACCAACTTTCCAAGAACAGCTTGATTTTCAGAGTATGTGACTGTGTGACTGTGTGCATGCCTCTTTCTGGGTCCTAGCGAGGAGACTTTTCCCTTTAAGCATCTGGTGTCCATGGAGGGCCTCAGGTCCTAAGGTTTGGAGTGAAAGCAAGGTGCAGCGTAGTCCCGTTATATTCTTTTTCAGTCCAATACGTGGTACTTTGAGAACTTGATATTTTTCATGGAAAGACAACTTTCCAAACCTTGACATCTTTCTTCTTTACAGCGTCAGAATTTGGTCAATGTACAGTTCTCGCTCTCATTTCTTCAAAAGACATGCAACATGAGACAGCATGCAACATGTCCTCACACGGTATGCCACATAAGAATGGGTGTGCATGTGTATGTGAGCAAGGACATGCATGTACATAAAAGAGATAATGTTGCTTACAGCCAAGGGCCATATCATAAAAGAGATAATGTTGCTTACAGCCAAGGGCCATATCATAAAAGAGATAATGTTGCTTATAACCAAGAGCCATATTGGAGCTGGCACCTGGTTGAAGTCAACTCTCAAAAAAGATTAAAATAAACACACACACACAACTCGCTAAATCAGATTTTCTAAAAAATACACCAGAATCTCATCAAAATCTTTCGTCTGTAAAATCTTAAATAAGATTAACAATACCTCTTCCATGAACTGAAAAATCACAAGATTTTCATGGAGTCGCATTGTAAGTCTGACATCATGCAAGTCCCAACACTCTATAAGAACGCGTATAGTGAGTGGTACATCACATGGAATGCACCATAGATCTTCTTCACCTTTTACAAGATATGAGTGGATGCAAATGCAGTGCAAATGACACAAGGCTGTTTCTTCTGTACAGCTGCCTGTGACACACGGTACAAAAACTGTGTCAGATTTAGATAGATTTGGAAGAGTTTGTTATCCATCTGCAAGTTCTATTTCTTTTGCCAGAGGTCTTTGACATAAGCCTGAAGCTTTGGGTTTCACATCTGTGCGTGGGATAGAAAACCAATCAACTCTTATTTATGGCATTCTTGGCAAGTTGATAACCACTTCATTGCCTTGAATGCCGATATGACCAGAATCCAAGCAAAAACTAGGTCCGTCAAATTTCAGAGATGTGTACATTTCAAACAATTGCAGTAACTTGGTTGTTAGAGGTTTTGGCAAACAATGACCCCAAAGCAGAGAGGGAATCTGACAGCATGAGAAAAACTCATTTTTTTTTTTTCTTTACGGGTTCCTACAGACTCCCAAGAACAAAAGTCAAGGAGTTTTCAAGGAGTGTTTATTTTATTTCAAGGCTACAATACTTGCGTAAAAATTGAAAGAAGAAATGGCAGTTTGATTTTTCTGCGTTCAGGTTGATGAAAAAAATTATCAAAATTGCTGAAGTTACAAATTATCTCACTTGGTTAAAGAGACAATCCAGGATCATGACGATGCTTGTAAAAATTTGTTTTTTTTAAATAATTTTTCATTAACCTGAACGCAGAAAAATCAAACTGCCATTTCTTTTTGACACATTAAAGATTTTTTGGAGCCGATGGCTTGTTTTGAAAGGTTTTCATTATTCAAGGAGATTTGGTCAACAGAACCACATTTTACTGTTTTCAAAGGTTTTCAAGGTCTTGAAATTTGCTGTCAGAATTCAAGGAGTTTCAAGGAGCATATGAACCCTGCTTTATTTTCTTTTATTTAGAGACGTTTGAAAGCCGAGACCATGGCTGTCAGTCATCAGTGATGATGGCGCTGCCTGTGGGAATGTGATCAGAACATCTCTCGAGGAGCTGTTGCATAAAACGCAGCAGAGGCAAACCTCCTCATATAGGTGTGTGTGTGTGTGTGTGTCTGTGTGGGTGTGCAAGAGCACAAAAATCAAAGATGGAGAAAGGCATCCTTCAACATGTTCACCCCCAATACACACAAGTTTTGCATGCTGAAGCTGTGGCACAGAACAAGTTATCATTTCATCTTTATTAGTACATGGTACCAAAGGTAAGGACTGAAATCACCCAGTCAGTGAATGCCACCCATCTACATGCTACAAAAAACTATCCAACCCCAATTCCCCATCTCCCTAAGTCACTCCTGTCCTCGATCAACCCATAAAGCATAACATTAACTGGATCCACAATGTACAGATTCATGTCCAATCGTCATCCTCGCAATTTTCATTGTTCGGCTACGGAACCTCTTGTTTTTGACTCATGGAATCTCTTACAATTCTATTAAATTACGCAATGTAAATCATGGTTGGTTTGCTGTCTTTTCCTTGCGCTTCATGTGTCTGCCTCTGTTAGCAAAAAGACGATGGCAGTAAGCAGCCCCTAAGATCCTTTAGTGCATCATGGCTTGCAAGCTGGGAGGTCGTGGATTCAATCCCATCTGGGGCACATATACATTTGTGAGTTTTTTGGCCCAGCACCTAGTTCTGCCTGAGTGAGCTTTGGGTTTAACTGGGAAGAGTGGAGAGTCAGGGACCACAAGGTCAAGTTTCAACAAACCTTCAGGTGATAGGTGAATGAAAGCCTGCAGTACAGCCCTCTAATATAGTATCTGATCAACACAGAAGTCCATAGCATCTTCTTCAACATCCTTACTGATTATTATGGAAAAAAAAAAAAATCTAGAGCTCTTCATGTTCTTCTGTCAGGGTGACTTTGAAGTTTGATTTCCTCTATACATCCATACCCCGTGCTACTGACAATTGTATGTTCTCGATTGGAAAAACCTAAAGGATTTCATTGGCTGACTATCCCTATGAACTTGCCACAATCCGAAACCTTGATGTAACAGTTTTCCCCAGGGGCAGATAACTAACTCAAGCTGGCTCTGAAATCATGCAGTTATTATCATCCGTAAAGCAGCTTAGCAGACAGTGTCATACGCATGTTGGATTAAAAACAGGAACCCCTGAAGATCATTAGAGTGACTAAGGCGGCAGTGCAACGTGTCCTCTGGTGGGTTGCCTCGTGATGACCTGAAAACCAATCGCTTCCTGTGGACTGTCAGAGCTGACACCATGTCTACAGAAGTCTTGATGTGGCTGTGGACAAGGAAGCCAGAATTAGCAGTGTTGGAGTAATGCCATTCAGACAATACCCTTAAGCAGACAGAAAAAAAAAAAAAAAAAAAAAAAAAAAAAAAAAGATTAAGCAACTGTTCTAATCCAAAAACTGAATCATCCACCTCTCTGTCATGTTTTCACACCTCCATGTGAGTTCATTCCACAACACAGTTCATCTGGGACCAGCAACATCAAACCACGTTCAACACAAAAAATTCAAAACACAACTCTAGCAAAAGTCATGTGAGCTTTTCTTCTTTTTCTTTTTTCCTTCAGAATAGCTGAAGAGCCGCCAGCTATTCTGACAGCACAGAAGTGTAAGCTGAGAAACATTCACTTCACACTGAATTTCCAATCACTTGTCCATAGTCAGTGAAAGCTGCACGGCCTATCTACTGTTATCATCTCTTGCCAGTTCGGCTCAGTCGTAGATCACGCTCGATTTCAAACTGTCGAATATCTGTTCTGTTCAGGAATGACATCCTCTCAATGTACCTGCAACAAAACCAAACAAATTGTTAGAAAAATGAACACACACACACAAAAAAAAAGCATGCATTGAACGAGTTGTATCTACAGGTACATATGCTCCATACCCACTGTGTAAGTTCTGTATGAGTGCTACTTTGCTTAAGAAGAAAAGGAGCTGGAAACAATTATTGCTGGAATTCTGTATGTGCAAAACAATAAATATTAAAAAAAAAATGGAAAAACAAATGAATAAACCTTTCTCATAGCAGATTTTGCTGGTGCAAATTGCTCTCAAACATCTGAGGGGAAACATCACTACCTTAACATTACAAATCAGCCGCCAATGAATTTTTTTTTTTTTCCAGGTTAACCCCTGTAGTGCCTCATCCTCAAATTTAATGGACAGGTTTTGGTATCTCAGATCTCCTTAATACACAAATACATGAGCACTGAGATCCAACTACAATGTGAATGGATCTGTGGGTGATTGAATACCCCTGATCCTCATATCAGCTTTTGTTAAGCGTTGGCTACCAACCAGTGGTTGTTTGGTCACAGCCGTCATAAAGCTTGCACATCAAAGTGGGAGGTTCCAACAGTTTTGGGGGCAAGCCAGGCCTACTGACCAGGTCAGTGGATCATTTTGTTGAACTGGCAAGAGAGGAGAGGGGCTAGTGGGAGGAAGTGGATGTGCAAGGGAGTGTGTGGCACAAAAGCTTTTCCTCCAATCAGAAGACTCGTAGAACGTAAAACAGTAAAAATAATGAGGCTTATGTCTCACATCTGTCTAGACAAATCACTGACATACATGTTTTCCGTTTATTCTGAGGTGTTCTACAGCAAAGAAATTGAACAGATACTGAACTTTGGCTCTGTATTACACTAATATAGGAAAACCAAAGGGCAACAACCCCTTGGCATATGGGGTTAAACATGAAAAGCAGGGATTCCCCTGCACAAACAGAAACAAAGAACAAGGACATTGCACAAAGCACTCACCCATCTTTTCCCTTATTGTGAATCTTCAGGTCTTCTTCGATCCCTTCTTTCTTTGAATGCATCCCAGTCCATCTTGGACTTTTCCTAGAAGAACACACAAACATAATTACCGACTCAAATACTGCTGGATAACAAAAGCATAAATGTACCTTATATGCTGGGTCACAGTCAATCCTTTCTGCTTCTGCTATCCTTGCCTAGTCTTCTGAGATTCATCTGGATATGAGTTTGGTGTGAACAGTTGCAAAGCCACCATTAAGGTAGCCACATTCAGTCTTCGGGGATACACCTTACAATGCCCGCATACAGAACCAAGCATACATCAGAGATCAGTTGTTCAGCCATGTTCTGTATTGAAGAAGGTATTGAGCATTAAGACAATCAAACTGCAAAGGCATCACATCCACTAAGAGAGAAAATTATAAAGAAGATTTATGATGACAAGAATACTGGCTTTTAAAAACAAATTTATGATGACAAGGATACTGGTTTTTAAAAACAAATTTATGATGACAAGAATACTGGCTTTTAAAAACAAACGACGGGCTTCATCTGCTGGACATAATCAGAAGTAACAATTTTAAGCCCACTTTCATATTAATACTTCATCTGCTGAACATAAAGAAATAACCATTTTAAATCCACTTTCATATTAATATTACTTTACTGGAAAAAAAAAAAAAGCAAAACAAGAAAGGACACTGAAAGAAAAAAAGAGGGCATTGTTCATACAACAGAAATGTCCTGATTTCTACAAAACGTGGCTTTCAGCAAGATTACAAAAATAACAAATATCACTCAGAGGAGGTGACATACCAATGTTCCCATCTTCTGCTTCTTGCCGATCTTGTTGAGGACGTTTCCTAGACCTCCCCCTCCAGCTGGTCGTTTTACACCTCTGGAACACACAGTGCAAACAGTTGTCATCACAATTCACTGTCTTAACAGGGGAAACTGGAAGCAGTATGTGAAATACAACCGGTATGGTACATACTGGGGGTGTACATTTCAAATACTTAACCCTTCCACAACCCAATGCCGCACTATTCTGTGCATTTGCCACATTACACATAAATACATTTCTGTCCTATTCCACCCCTCAAGGCTGACCCCAAATTTTGTTCCCACCCGGTAATTTTTGAGTGTTATCCTTTCACTCCTAACAGAGGCAATCGCACAGGTAACCTTACCAGCCTGGTATGTTTGGACTGTTCAGTTGGAGCTGCTTTGCTCAAACTGTCCTAAGTCTGGATCGCAACATAAAAAAGGGGTATGCAGCTGGAGAAACTTTTCTTTCCTTTCAAAGATTAATTTTTACATTCACTGTGTTTGAGTTATCTTGTGATGCATGGTTCCTTCTCAGATAGGAGCTAAACAGACCCCTCCTCACTTTTTTTTCCGGTACTTCATACGCTGACGGTTTGTACTATTACATTTGTGATAATATGCAAAGAAAACTTGACTGAACCATAGTCAAGTACATTTACAGCTACCAGTAAATCACTATTGCTTTTGTATTCATACTTTCAGAGTTTTTTGATCTGCTGAAAGAGACCACCATGAACTCATGCAAAACTTTGCTCATTGCATAGTTACTTCACACTGGCTCAAAGTATCAGGAAAAAATGCTGAGAAAAAAAAAAAAAAAATGCCAAATCATTCAGAATTCACTTATTAAAAGCAGTACATGATACTTCTAAAAACAAGAAAGTAACAGCTTCAAAATGCTCTCTCTGTCCTAATCATTGAAGCACGAAATAAGGGTTAGTTGCGCTAGATTCGAACCCAGATCAACCGCAGACATCTGATCAGGCATGGACAGCCATATGCATTCATGTGCACCCAATGAGATGCTGAGTGCTGGGAGTAAAGAGTTAAAACACACCATTTGAGGATAGTGGTCTTTCATGAAGTGGCTGCCATACACTGAAAGTGCTTTGATTTACCTCTTAACAAAAAATACAAAGACAATGCTTTTTTTAGCTGATTAGAGTGCAACCATGAATGACAGTGATGGGTGACTGTCAACTCAACACATATGTGGACAACTTAGTGGCCTAAAGACTGCTAAATTGTTATCGATGGCTGAGAAAGCTGCATTTGCCTTACTGGTGCACTTGCACTCACTTCAACCTTCCGTGGCAGAGTGGGATGTGAATTTGGGGTTAGCAGGTAGAAATCAAGGGATGGTGACAGTTCAGAGGTCCTAGCAGATCGTTGTGATTCAAGGGCTATGGAGAGAATAAAATGGTAAGAACCAAGCAATGTTAAATGTTTCAGGAAGTTTAGCCCCTGTAAATCAAGTTTGGGGAAAGCTAACCTTCATCAGGTGTTAACGACAATCTGCACAGGAGCAAAAGAAGCCAACCAACATTAAAGACAAATCTTAAAATCAAATATACATGTAGGGCAAATGAAAAACAAAACATGTGTACGAACAGAATCTGATCACATGCACTCAGAATTGGTACCTATAAAAATTCACTTTTCACTTTATCTTATTCATTTTCATGAAGAGTAATTAAAAAGGACAGTTGTCATTTTCATAGCATATTTAATGTTTCCATTCAAACATCACATACTAAGTTTTAAAACGAGACTGAGGGCGGAAAATGAAGCAAAATTTAGAAAGAGAGGGGGTTAGTTACTGCCAAGGACACAGACAAACAAACACATGCTAAGATGAAAACAACCTGAATCTACACTTCTTGACCTTAGTCTTATCTAAGCCTTTAAAGCCTATTATATTTAACATATGTACACAGTTACATGCACCACAAACACATGGACCTTCACCCCCACTGCCCCACTCTCAACATACACACACAAACCATCATAACTTGACAAAGAAGAATAAGCATGTGTGAAGCCCAGACATACTAAGGCAGCTGAACACACACACACACACACACACACACACACACACACACACACACACACACAAAGATGCACATGCCACAAATCACTGACAAGGATAAACCACCACCATCACTTCATGCCAAGCCTTACATGAGGCCAGGGCCTGCAGAGGAAGGGACACAACTGTTGCTGCTGCTGCAGCTGCTGGTGAGTGGCGAGGTGGCGGTGGGCGGCTGTGGCTTTCTGTTGCTCCTGCTTCTTCAGCTCTGCCTTGGCTTCCTTGGAGTCCACCTGCACCTCTTTGGTTATTCTGCGCACAAGTGGGGCAGACAATAATACCAAGGGGAAACAATGCGCACGCATGCACACACGGGCACACACACCCACAACCGTAACTTTTGGTTTACAAGGTGATGTATGTTTTTCCTCTTCAATTCTGATCTGGCACCTTATCTTCCAAAGTGCCCTCTTAGTCTAATGAATATGAGAAAAAAATAAATAAATGACTACACTGCAACAAAAAAATCCTTCTGCACCCAAGGTACCCGACAGTCCCATCCAGCAACATATCACCTTTCCAGCTGGAGGACTCTGTATAGACAGAAATCCTTCCTTCTTCCCCAGGACCATACCCGACTGGAATGGCCTTCCTGCTGAGGTTGCCCTCAGCCCCACCCTGGAGGGCTTCAAATCTCTCATGTGATGATCCCCCCCCCCCTCCCCCCCCCAGCAAAAACTAACTCAGGCAACTTCAACTTCATGCAACCCCCCCCTATAGTCTACAGAATCTTCAAAACGATGAAGGCAGTAGTCAAGGGAAAGAAGAGGAAGAACAACATGAACAAAAAAAAAAACATTTGCAGCTCTAGACCTGGGCTTCAGCAGACAGGCTCCAAAAAATCTTCACAAAGCTAAAGGCAGAAGAAAAAGAAGAGACCCTATAAATGGCTGAATCAGACCCATCACCAACTGAAAGCCACCTTGTACACTCACACACTCAGTCATATCCAGTGTCTAAGTGTACAGACCTCAAAATACTGATCATACAGTATGCAGATCAATCCAGAACACATGCCTTGGCTCTCTGTGCTCAAACAGGGTCACATGCACATGTTCTGTTATTTCCGGCACACAACTGCAAACCCCAGTTTGAAACAGCAAAATTTTCAAATGCACTCTTGTGTTGTCCAAATCCAACAGTAAAAAACTCAACACTTTTACATAAAGCCTGAGTTCATTTGATTTTTCCATCCCCACCCCTCCACCTCCCACTTTCCTCCCAAATAAACATACTGTTGTTTTTGGATAGAGGATGTGTTCTCTGCCTGCACAGTTGAATCTGGCATCATGAGAAAATACAATGTACTATTAAGGCAAACAGAATGATACACCAAAGTACCCTGACTGGCTGATGGCAGTCTTCGTCAAGTCTTCCCTGCAACTCATTTTGACAAAAACAGTTCTAAACTTCATTTCTTTCTGAAAAAAAAAAAAATCAAAATTTCTACTTAAATTCAAAGTTCTGAAACTGATTAAGCATGCACTTTTTATTTTTCACACACACACTCACTCACTCACTCACACACACACACACACACACACACACACACACACACACACACACACACACACACACACACACACACACACACACACACACACACACACACACACACATACACTCGCATCAAACCCCTAGGCCTTACTTGATTTCCTCCCCAGCAAAGTCAAACACTTTGGTGATGGTGATTTTCCCACTGCTACTACCGTTGGACTGAGTTGATGTTGGTGTTGCTGTGCTTGAGGAAGAAGCTGTCTTCACACAGCCTGCTGTGCTTGGGCAACTGCTACTGCTTTTCACTGGCTGAAAAGGTGAAACATAATACTATTTCATTCACAAACGTGGACTGTAATTATAAGAGCAGACAACAATTTTTCATCTACCTTCCCCCATCATCACCACAGACCCTCCTCTCTCTCTCCCCCTCCCTTCTCCCATCCCCCTCACAAACCCTTTCTGTCCCTTGTACACACTGATTGTGGTCACCTGGCAAAATTCATAAACTCATTAAAGAGGCAACACATAGCTCCTTGTCCCAAACCTTTCTCAGTCACTAATGGCTGGAAAAGCTCTGTTGGTAGAGCACCAGATTGGTGATTCTGGGGTTGTGGGTTCAGATCTCCACAAGGTTGTTTCAATACAAGGAATTTTTTCCCTCACAGTTAATATTGGTTCTGCCTCCACTTTCTATAGAAGTCCTTCGAATGAGACTGTAAATGACATTCTGTGTGTGAACACATGCATGGCATCCTGCACACACATAAAGTCCTATCACCAACTTTCTAAAAAGAAGGCCACTTTGGCTGTTGGTATGGATGACGCACTACATATTGGACGCACCAGTAGAACGAAAATATGAATGAAAAACTGAGCGACCAATAAACTGAACAATGAGGTAAACAAACTCAATGTGGTGCTTTCTGGTAGCTCTTAAGTTTACCAAGGTAAGCACCCCTTGTGTACATGAAAGCATACACTGTAAAGCACTTAGAGATCAGTCTCTGACAAAGGATAGGTGCATATAATTACTCATAATAATAATAATGAAATAATAATAATGTGTCATCCTTCTCCCTTCTCGCACCCATTCCCCTCTCTCTCACCTTCCAGCCTTAATCACAAGCAATCACAATGACTAAAAATTAACAATTTAATTATAAACCAGTTTACGCTTTTTCTTTTTTTTCAATTTTAAAATTACTGGTTCCTTTAACATGTCTGATCTTCTTTACTGCAGATAGTAGTGAGCGCCTGTAAACTGTGGTGCAATGTTGCACCAGTACCACCTGGCAGCAAGAATGTTTAAAGTAGCTATGCTCTGAACCTGCCTCTCTCCAGACAGCTACAGCCTGAAAGAAGCTGATGGCAACATACAAAGGGGCAGACTGACATACATCAACCCTGTAAGCAATGACTATACATACATGCGCACAAAAACACTTTAAACAGCATCATGTACCTGCATGCTAGCGCATATGGGTGGAAAAAAAATCTTTTTGATAAATTGCTCTAGCTGGTTGGATTTTGATTACAACCAACAATCCTCATAGCATGTAGAACCTAGGGTCCTTGGGATCCACGGTGTGTTCAGAGCAAGCTACTTAGTTTTGTGAGGCAGGGGAGTTTACAGCTCGCCTGCAGCTGCAGAGGCCAAGCCGTGAATGCAGGTCAGGGAAAGGCGTGTTTTCTGCAGGCTGCTCCCCACCAGCCAGCTAACCATGCTGTACTCGGCGAACTGAATGTCATCTGTGTAAAGCCGGTCTGGCAACAATGTGTTTGGCATTGCTGAGCGGCCATTACAAGTGGGGCTGTTAGTTTGATAATTAGTGGTTGTCATGAAAAATGTAATATATCTGTGCTCTTGAGATGACTGAATAGGTGAATTCCTGACAATTCTTTTAATACCAAACTTGACTAGGTTTATTTTCCTGTAGATAATGTAGATACGGCATGAAAGCTTGTACACAAGTGGTCAGGCGATATTCAAACAATGACAACACACACACAAAAGTGCAAAAATGATGCCATCACTTTCTGGGATTTTAATTTTCCCTAGTTAACTAGTACACAAGTTTGATTCATGCCTCTGCCTGGACTACAGCAACAAAAATTTTGGATCGGAAATGTGTAAGCCTTGTTTGTTCGGCCCTTTCACTAAGCGTCTCGCATGGGACGGAAAAATAAAGCTGTGGATCCACTTTTGGGAAATCCAAGCGTCCTTTTGTGAAATCTGACAGTCTCAACCAAAGTCTAAATTTGATAAAATTCTAATTTATGCAATAATATAAGGTAACTGATACATTCATCCGCTCTGCTAAAAGGCATACATTAAGTCTGCACCTAGATGTTCATTGCACCGCTTACAAAAACAAGCTACAGGTAGGTGTGAACCTAAATACTCATTATGCCGTTTTCAAAACCAAAGCATCAGAACAAATAAAAAAATTCGCTAAGTCTTATTCTTCTTCTTTCTTATATCTCCATAACACACTTGCCTTGCAAAACATTTGTAACTGCCGCTTTCTAGCTGTGATAGGTCACCATCACTGGCATCAAACAGATCAATGGTCTTGCTTGACTTAAGGTCATCTCCTCTTTCTGTTGACCTATTCAATGAGGTCTGAGGCTGACCCTTGCCCCCATCAGGTGTTTGCAAAAAAATAAGTTTTTGAATCAAAGCCATGATGACTGCTTCTTCTTCATGAGCAATGTGAGCGAGGCCTCAGATTGGAAATAGAAAAAAATCAGGTCACAGTTCTCAGGCCAATGCCTTGGCCACCAACTTTGATGAGGCAGAAGATGCAGATAAAAGATCAAACTGTGAGCAGAAAAAAATTAATGTCCCTCAGTGTGAAAACCTGTGCACCAAACTGCGATATATCCGTGCGTAAAGCACCCCCTGTCATGTGTTGTAACAATGTGAAACCCACACTGATCAAATCAAACAAAGAGATGGCACATACAGTCAATGCTATCTTTGAACGTACTTGTATTCTATACTCAGTTCCTCTGATCCCAGAGGACACCGTAACAGGCAGTGTGACTTACCTGGCTGACATCAGCTGATGTCTGTGGTGTTTTAGGGCTTGCTTTGGTCTGGGACTTCACGTCTGTGAGAAAACTGGACCACAGGTCATTGGCTCTCTTCTTTTCTCTCTCTGCTTTCTTTTGTTCTTCCTCTTCTTTGATCTTCTGGCCCAGTTCTGTATTTTCTGCATCCCCGTTGGTTTCTTCTGCTGGTGTTTCTGCACTGTCTTCAAGTCGGATGCCTCCTTTTCTTTTCCTGTCACAACAACATCACTTTTTAGCAATGCAGCAGAATCCACTGGGGAAAACAATTCTAATTAGAGCTTATCATTCAAGTGGTACTGCTGGATTACATGTGCACAAGTAACATACTGAACAATCATTATTTTAAGTCTCCTTATTTTCAAAACAACTTTCCCAATTAATTAGCATTGACTAAAATAAGAAAATGCAGAACTTTTTGTTTAATAATTAATGATTACCAATAAATAAATCATCATGACTCTCTCTCAATTAACAAAATGCACTGATTGGGCCAACCCAAATGCAAAGAGGTTATCTTTTTTGCAACTAATTTCACCACACTGTTTACATAGTACACATTCTGAATCATGTCACATGCTGACAAACAGTAATATTCTACAACAGAGGTCCAAGGTATACTGGCACAAGCACAAAAAACTGATTTTCATGACACATGCCAGTTTGGAAAACCAGTTCCAGTTGCTGCAAACTGTGTTTTTTTTTTCCCCACTGCAGACTGAAAGTAGTAAAATTAATCTAACTTAATTCTAAGTTGTTTCCAAGATTACATTACCCTACTGAGCTCCCTCAACTGCATCCCATCATACTACCTGATTTACAATTGTTTAGTTCATCTAACAGTGTGAAAGTATGGCTGATATTTTCACAGCTTTGTCAGATTCATTGCTTATTTATGATCTAGATTTTGTTTCTCTTTACAATATAAAATTAGCAGAGCATAATGAAATTATTTTTCACACACACACACACACACACACACACACACACACACACACACACACACACACACACACAAGCAAGCGCATGTGCATACACATGTGCATGCGTGTGCACACATGCCACACAGCAGCTTGGAAATAAATAGTATCTTTTAAGATCCATGTTCTCAGAATCGTGTCTCACAAGATTTACATCTGTTGGTATATTTTCCAGCTTCTCCTTAAAATTAAGATTGAGGAAAAAATGACAAAACAGACAATGGTTGCAACAATTCTAAAGGACTTTCAAGCACTTCCTGACCAAGTCTAGATCTTTAAAAACTTTCAAACTAATCAAAGCTGTGAAATGAGTAATTCAAATCTGATGACTTTAAAATTTCAAAAAGCAATGTGCAGCAGAGGCACAATATTTAACATATATCAGTACCAACTTGTTTTCATGCACATGCAGAGCTTCTGGGCATCAGTTAACCCACATGTCCATCAATGACTCTTAAAAGTGAAAGGATACATGTATCAAACAAGACCCATAGACCTTCATGACTTACAATGATCAACATGTAAACTTGAAACTTCTTACAATTACAGTAAGGTGGCATATGACATAGTCTGCAATTTCTGGTAACCTAGGGCAGCTGATTTCAAAGGCCCTCTAAATCTCATGAGAAGTCACTATAAAGTACACAAGTATAACCCTCAAGTAAGAGTGTCATGGACTCCCAAAGTACACAAGCTACATGGAACGCTGATATTGCTCATTTAGAATGGGTGCTGATACCAGACATCCAGTAAAAATATTCAGAGGTTTTTTGATGAAAGATATATGAAAATTTGACTTCATTCAATACTTTTTGAAAATCCTGTGTTTTTTTACATCACAGATGATGACATCTGGGCATGTGTGTGACTGGTTTCAATCAGCCTGCGGTGCCAACTGATGGTCATATTGCACATTCCCTTAACTTTTCCTCCTCTTAATTGTACTTCCAGCACTACTGCTTGCTTTACACCATGAAACACCACAGGCTGGAGTGACTAATTCATTTAAAGGCAAAAAAAAAAAAAAAAAGTATTTGATTAATCAGCTTATTCAAATAATGCTGACTTACCTTTGGGCTAGATCATTCTTTTTCTGCTTCCTTTTGTGGGTCTTTTTGTTGCTGGCGTTTGTGGCAGTGCCAGCATCGTCGGCCAGCACAGACAGATCTTCTTCCTCCCCTGAGTTCTCCTCTTCACTTCCTAATTCACCATCTGCAGTAGTAATGCACACAGGTGGGATCAAATCCAAATGAAAGATCTATAAAGTTTTGTTGTTATAACTATAAGAAACTTTACTCTTTCCAGACAGAGTGCACTGAGCAGGGCCTTTCAGTTCGTAACAGCTCCAGACAAAGGGCCCCATTAATGGTTTGTGAAACTATTAAGTTATGGAGGGGGGGGGGGGGGGCATTTTTTTTAATGATGTCATAACTAAAATATCTTCTCTGATGTTTCCCCTGTTGATTCTAACCAGTGAATGAAGTGTTCATCACTTTTCTTATGAGCAGAATAGTTTTGTTGTTTTGTTTTTTCTTAGGTGAGTGTGTTCTTGTTTCTTTTCTTTTATTAAGGTGACCTAATAGTGTGTTGAGACAGTTTTAACCATCAAAAACAATTGGCATCTAATAGTAACATAGCCCTTTTAAAACGAAGATAAAATTGGATATTTTCTATCCATTGCTACATTGCAACCAATCAGTTTTGAAAAGTTCAGTTTCTCACGTCAAGTAACAGTTTACATGAGAGAGAGAGAGAGAGAGAGAGAGAGAGAGAGAGAGAGAGAGAGAGAGAAGAAGACTAGAGAGACAGAACAACCAAATGAACAAACAAAATCTTATTTTTCCTGTTTAATGAGATAAGCAAAGGGAAAAAAAGCAAGAGAGAGAGAGAGAGAGAGAGAGAGAGAGAGAGAGAGAGAGAGAGAGAGAGAGAGAGAGACAGAATGTGTCACTGTGTGTGTTGTGTTACGGTGTGTGTGTGTGTGTGTGTGTGTGTGTGTGTGTGTGTGTGTGTGTGTGTGTGTGTGTGTGTGTGTGTGTGTGCGCTTGCTTTTTTTTTTTTTTTTCTTCTAATCCATACAAATGGGCCATCTGTCAGGAAATCAGGGTACAAAACACTAAGCAAGATGACCATAACACCTTACTTTCCGTTACAGTTTGTGTTGTTGACAATGAATAAACTACTACTTAATACTTATAATAGTTTACCACATGATTATTTCTCTTTTCTTTGATTTCAATATATCAGAACATTGTTTTCCTTGCTTCGCAACAACAAAAAATTCTTCCTACAACTCTCATCCCCAAATCAAAACGCACACACACCTCAGCCTCGCCCCTGATCCACCTGCAATGGCCGCGACTTGCCCCATGTTATGACATATGTATACCATCCCAACCACACCTTTGAAATAAGATACAATTAAAAAAAAAAAAAGTAATATGTCATGAATAATACTTTTTTTTATTTGAATATTCCATTCTTTGTTTCTGTATGGGAAACAAAAGTACAGACACCCATACTAGCTCAAGTTTACTAAAGCAGGAGTGCGCATTTCGCCGTCATGATCATGATGATCATTTGATTCGTCATGTTTCTTATTTTGTCAAGTCACGACACATAAAATACGAACCTGAAGGTACATAATCAGCATCTTCTTCAGAGTTGTAATCCTCTTTCATCTGACATTTTACGTGTATTTACAAAAATACAAGACGACGTCAACTGGTTTTAATGAAGCATGCAGCAAAAATTATTATGTTGAAAGCAATAACACGGATGTCTTGTACAGAAATGCGCCTTTGTATGCGCGAGAGTTATCCTTCCGTTGAAACGCGAGAGTTGAATGCGCGAGAGTTATCCTTCCAATTAAATTCGAGACTTTTCGCGAATATGTTGTTTTAGGAACAAGGCCACATGCATAGATAGATAGATCTGTATAGAACTGCATTTGTAATTTGTTTGTCCTCTTTTTCGGTTGAATGGTATATATTTTTTCTTTAACTTTGTTTCAATTTCTAGCTGCCATCACCTCACTTTTGACACTAAGATGAGAGACCTTAATAAGAGGGTCTTATAGCTACAACTTTGCAGATGTCTGATGTATCTGTTAGCCCAACGCGCTGGTCGGACCTTGGGTACATACCTAACATCAGCTGCGTCATTACTATTATTGTATATATACTCATCACACATGTGTGTGTGATGAGTGTACGTGTGTGTAGCTGTATGTGTGTGCATGGGTTTGTGGGCACAGGCCCATGTGTGTGTGTGTGCCAGTGTAAGCGGTGCATGTGTGCTAGTGCATGTGCATGTGCATGTGTAGGCTATATGTGTATGTGTGTGCAAATGTGTTTTTTGTGCACGTGCATACGTGTATGTGTGTGTGCGTGCGTTCAGATGTGCATCATGTGTATACGAGTGTGTGATCTGTGGGCTTGTGTGAGTATGCTCCTGCACACATGCATCTGCGCATGTATGTGGACATACATGTGTGTATGTATGTGTACCTGTGTGTGTGTGTGCCAATGTGCACATGTGTGTGCGTGTATGCATGTGTGTGTGTGCACGTGCATACATCTATGTGCATGTGTGTACGTGTATGTGCGCACGTGTTTGTGTGCATAAGCATGTGCACAAGTGTGTGTGTACATGCGTGTGTGTGTGTGTGTGTGCATGCATGTGCATGTGTTTGCTTGGGCGCGCCTTTGATTATATGTGGAAAACGAATGTTCAGAAGATGACATAGTAACAAGTACAAGAACCACACACACACACACACATGTATGCGTGTGCGCGCATGTGCACACACACACACCAACGCATACACCCTCACATCCAAGGACTCTCCACTTTACACACCTACATTGCCCCACTGATGCACACATACCAGTGCATACATATTACAGTGTACACTGGTATCCCCGAGAGATTCAAAATCTTATCTCAGTTCACGTGTGTTTGATCATTTGCATCCGTCACTGAAAAGGCCCAGTATGGGAGTATGCCCCAATCACTTGAAGACATCGTAGTGTTGGCCTTGAGAAGATTATTTCTAATATTTGTTTGGTTGGCGACGTTTCTTGCTCCTTTAAGTCTGGATGTGCGGCCACTTCCTCTCTTGATGTTCAGCTCTGAAGGATAGTGATAATAATGGCTTTGCTCTTGTTTGTCGAGGTGATTCTTTAGATTTCTTATCACATCAGATCAGCCAAGCTGTAGTCCAGGACTTGTCATTGCCTTGCCTGCCAGTGTGTCAGTTCTCTCATTTCTTTTCATACCCGCATATCCTGGACAGCACATCCACATGAATCTCTAATGGAAGGCTGCACACTACTTCATGCCAAGCAGGACCTCGCATTCCACTCTCCACTGTTTGAAGTAGGTTCGTGGAGTCAGTCAGTCTTCCCTGCCTCTCCCTATGCCCTCCTCTTTTCTTACCCTGCTCCACTGAAAGAGGTGGTTCATCCGCAAAGCCTCTCTGTCCAACACGCACTGCACAACTGAAACCCTCTATGGTTTACTGTATCAAAGCCGGTGATTTTATCATGGATGTTTAAAGGCTAAAAAAGTTTAAGTCCCATATCCCCATATGGCCATAAGGGCAGCGAACTGTTGGACGTTCACCGTGTCTGGGTCACGGTATGATGGAAGGTGGGGGGCCCGCCCCTCTCTTTTCCACCCCTTAACCTTCCCTGACCTGAATTAAGCACCAATTTGCCACTGGGTGGACAGAGAGGGTTTCCAAGCCGTAAAAATCTGACCCTAAGAGTAGTTCAAACTCACAACCGTCAATTTCTGCAGGCATACAAAGCATCGACTACCAGCTCCTCTGGGGGACATCACATGACAGGAAAAAAAAGACACCTCATCCAGGGACATTCTAACCTTGTGTGGATGTACACCATGATTTGTGAAAAGTTGCAAGGTGGACACTGAATAATCTTTTCAGCCCTGTGACTCGAAGGACAAGTTGTTGCCAGAATGTAATTTACCACCTGAGTCTGGACAGGTAGGTGGATGATCTTCACAGATGTGGTCCTCAGAATTGTTCACAGGTGTCATCAAGAAGGTGAAAGAGAGGGGAGGGGGAGGTTGGAGGGGGGAGATGGGGGCAAGGCCTTGGTCCTCTGTTCCTTCTGTTCTCAATTTTCCTTTACAGAGGGTGCACTTATGAGAATCCCTGTATTGTCACTTTCTTCAATTAATTTCCTTTCACTTTCTTTCTAAAAACAGGCAGTTCTTTTCAGTTTTTTTTTCAGCCATCATAATGCTCATACATTGCTGTTTGGTACTTCCATGTCCCTGAGGAGTATTAAGTGGGCGTCTGCTTTTGTCTTTTGTAAACCTTGCGTATAAATGTAACCCATGTACAGATTACATATTTGTTTTTGTTCATACATGTATTCTGCATAACTCTGTTAAGATCAAATGGATAGAGTTCAAGGTTTAATGTTAGAACTGAATGAGCATAAGGTCAGCTATCTGTCAGAGGTTTACCATGTCTGGGCAAGGCAGTATGGAAAGCAAAGCCTGTGCCTCCCCTTTCTGTTGCCTTTAACTGTCCCTGAACTGAATCATTGCTGTGGACAGATAGATACACTCACCTGCAGAGTTGGTCAAGAAATTTGAGCAACACTCCCACAGATGCATCCTATCAGATCAAAGTTACCCTCAACTGGTGGTTCCGATCTTCCCTTTGAAGCCCATAGTACATTCAACTCTGGATAGGATCTGGCCAAGGCTGAAAAATCCTACAAGTAAATGCCTGATGGGACTCAAATCCCAAACTCAAAGCAAACAACACTTAGCACTACACCACAGTGGTTGATCTTGTGATAACATAAGCGAATTAAAGAAATATGTTTCTTTATGTAAGTTTGTGTTGATAGATAGGTTATGCCAAGTGCTACTCTAACAACAAACAGTAATTGTTTTATATTATTCTAAAGTTACCAGTGAAATGGACTATGACGTATGGTCTCGGTTGATGCAGCCTGCTCCGTAAACAATGTGGCCTCATTCTAAAGGACCGCAAAATGTTATTATAGATTTACATCACATACAAGTAGTGCCACCTTTGAAAAAGCACTGAAAAACTTATCTATAAAACTACCATTCTAACCAGCAGTATATCTTTTTCTTTGTGTATGGTATGAGACCAATGTCCAATGCCCGATTGCCTTTTCTTTGTGACCTCAATACTTTGATACTGTTTATTGTTTGTGTTTAATTAGGTGTGCACATTCAAATGCACGAGTCAGTTTGTGACTTGATATTTTACGCAAATACAAGAACTTCAAATTGCACTAGAGATATGCTACATAGGCCCCCATCAATATCATTATAGGTCAAAGATAGGTCCCCACTCTTACACAAGGAAACGTTTCCAGCAAAATGATCTGCCACTCCCTGCTCATCTATTGAACCATGTCTGTATATTTGCATTGTTAAAGACTTATTGCTCCATTAGTTCCAGATTATTTCATACTCCAAGCATAAAATCTGGCAGTATGGGAAGTAATTATGATGGTTCATCATATGGATGCAATATATTTCACCTAATACACACTCATTAAATACAACTATAACACACAGTTATTTTAAAAATAGGTTTATTGTACATCAACATTTGCTACAATAATAAGTTCGTCAATCCATATGATCAGTTGTTCTTTACAGTCAATTTTTCTCTGAACACAGTTCAAATTAACAGGAAGTACTCATTCCATAAATGAAACATGAACTTAAGAAGCAAACTTCTTAACATCAAAACAACCATAAAAAAGTTACTTTGCGACAGAATGTAGTTAACTTCTCTGTATCAATTTAATTAGAACAATCAACTAACTTCAAAAAACCACTTGCATATCATATCAGCACAAACTAAATAAAAAACCGAATAATCATTATTTTTTGTGTAGTTCTGCAATTCAATGTTCATGTGTATGTTTGATAATATGCCCACCACATTTCTTCATCTCTGTTCTGCCAGGAAAGATGTAATCCCCATGAAATACTAATACCATCATGAAATGTATGCAATCACATTTTCAATTAGCTGATTAATCATAAGAAAAAGAAAAAAGTAATCTAATGACAGAATTGTTTGTGTAATTCAAAAACTGGAAATAGACAAAGAGAGAGAGAGAGAGAGAGAGAGACAGACAGAGACAGACAGAGTAGCAATTCCAGCCATAGCCCTCAGTTCTTACCGTTGCCCTTACAAGGCAAAACACAATACTCAAGAAGGTATGGGCATGCAAAGTAAGCAGTGAAAAGGAAAATCAGAAAAGAAGGTTCAATCTGTCGAACATGTGTCACAAAATCCATCAAAAAAGTAACACGGTTCTGCTCTAGCACAGGTCTGAATAAGCCTCTTGACTGAAAGAAAACAAACCACGTGTTGCTATTGCTAAAGGTGGTGGTCAGACAAACCAAACACTGACAGATTATGTCTGTGCAATGTTCGGTCACAGAATGAAAGAAAGGAGATGCAGCCTCAGGCTGCGGCTGTAAAGGGTAAAACAGCCTCACAGGGTAGCTCAAAACTGTATCGGCCACCAAAATTGCAACTGCAAACAGAGTAAGCAAACATGCTGTAGCATACAAGATGACACCGAATCTGTTAGTCACTGATCTGAATTGTAATAAACATAATTGAACACAAAGTGGGCTGTAACTGTATGAAACAACTATTTTAAGGCCCTCAAAAATGTACGAGCATGTGACCACTAGACTGAGCGTGTAGACTTGTTTGATGCCACTCCCTAAAATACTAAAAAAAAAAAAAAAAAAGTACAAATAGGGCGGAGGGTAGTAAGGTAGGTGTGTGTGTGTGTGTGTGTGTGTGTGTGTGTGTGTGTGTGTGTGTGTGTGTCCTTCCAACAATCACAAATTTTTGTTTTTATTGCACCGTTACCTATTAGAAATCGATCTAGTTGCAAAGTGAAACGACTGCAGGCGGAAATCTAAACAAATCTTAAATAAATGTCAGCGAACCGCCCAGAGAAATGTGGACAAACGAGTCACAACAACACACAACGTGTTTCGACCTCTTAGGTCTTCCTCAGGTGAAACAAAGACGGACAAAATAACGAAAATGCATTTAGCTTTGATCGCTTCAGATTGCTTCTGAGTTCAGCGCAAGGAAGGCTGTCGACAGCCTCTTTCTCATTCAACGCCTTCCTTGCGCTGAACTCAGAAGCAATCTGAAGCGATCAAAGCTAAGTGCATTTTCGTTATTTTGTCCGTCTTTGTTTCACCTGAGGAAGACCTAAGAGGTTGAAACGTGTTGTGTGTTGTCTTGTGACTCGTTCGTCCACGTTTCTCTGGGCGGTTCGCTGACATTTATTTAAGATTTATTAGAAATCGGTTTCAATTTCTGTGACCTTAATCTCAAGTTTGGACAATCGACAGTCACCTGTCAGTAAAGCCTTGGATTACTCGGATAATAAGTAATTTTCTTCATCATGTAATTAGAGAGAGAGAGAGAGTGTGTGTGTGTGTGTGTGTGTGTGTGTGTGTGTGTGTGTGTGTGTGTGTGTGTGTGTGTGTGTGTGTGTGTGTGTGCATAAGCATGAGTATGCATGTGTGTATGTATGCATATTTTTTTAATACTTTAGTATTCTAATCTATTGCACTCTAAAAACAAATAATGAAAAATTGCTCAAAATTGTACAAAATAGCCTGCAACAACAGATGTATCAACTGACGCAAAACACACTTGTATTACGCAGTTCTCTTTATAGAAAATGTAAGAAGCAGAGTTGAGCGATTATCATCACTCCTCAAACACCAGAGTAAACAGAAGGTTATAAAACAGAACCTAAATACCAAAACAAGAACATCAGACAAAAACAATTAAATGGCAAAAATAATCAGCCAGACACGGATTCGTAAGTCCTTGTGGTTTGCAAAAAAATATCTGGAAGTCCAAAATCAAAAAAAGACGGTGACAAAGCCCCACTGAGACAACTTCTTGAAACTCAACTCAGAAAGGCACAATAATTAGACATTCAAACCACATAAAAATATTCTATGTTAAAAAAGAAAAGATAAAGGAACACAATATGTGACCTTGACAATGACAATGGTAACAAAACCCCTTCACAACTGGTCATCAAAGCAACGGGATAAAGAAAAGAAAGAAGCCCTTTACAAATGGAAAACAATACACACTTAGACATCTAAATGATGTGGGTGTATTCTAAAGTGAAAAAAGGATATGTAAAGAATAACTGTATTCTACAGAAACAAAAAAACATGCTGCTAAGAAAAGAAAACGGTGGAGAGACAAACCATCTGCCATCTAAACAAATGAAACACTGAAAACATTGACTCTAAAATAAAATTATGAAACAAAATAAAAAAGAGAAACACACACACACACACACACACACACACACACACACACACACACACACAAAAACAAAAAAAAAAAAACCCCATTCAGTCCAAAATTAAAGTTCCATATACTTCAAGACATCTAAACCACAGAAAAAAAACTTGGTGGGGAAAAAAATCTCAGAAAGTGATCTGAATACAAGCCACTTTCATTGTGATGCTGTGCCTACAACAGACAGGTCAGATATGTGACACTGGACATATCACAACAGCTAAATACAGAAACAAGAAGAACAAACAAAAAAAAAAAAATGATAATGATAGTCATGCAATCATCCAGGAATACAGGATGAATTCAACATCTGTATGGAAAAATATCCTGCTTCAAACAGGCCAGAATAAGCATCAACTCATAAAACAAAGCAAAATCTATGTACAAAAGTCTATATACACCAAACCTGGTACACAGGTCAAGACAGTAAATTTAAACAGATGCACGTTTTTCATGCAATATTTTTTTGTTTCAGTCAACACAATTTGCAAAGATCACAGGCAAACAACACTCCTTCAGTCCATGTTGAGGTGCAGGTCACTCTGATGAGGACCTTCTGTCCCCTGTACTACAGTGTGTAGTAAAGTCTCTATAAAGAGAATTTACTGCATTGGCTGAATGTTTTATAGACGACTTCTTCACTCATTCTTTAATTTAGTTTTCTTTCTATTACACGTTCCTTGGCTAAAACTCTGAACTTCACCATGAGTGAGATTTCTGCCTATTCCACCATTTTTAATTCTGCCTTTGGGGTAGCTATATCTTCCATCTTTAAGCATGATGTGTAAAACGTGACACTAGTCTACAGTGTGTGTGTGTGTGTGTGTGTGTGTGTGTGTGTGTGATATTCATTCAGTCAGCATGCAATTACCTATTCTCACATGAAGTATGCAATTCGAGTTATCAATTCATTTGCATTTGGCATCCTCATCTAGAATCTCACCGAAAGGATATGGAAGCAGTAGGAGTCTGCACAGACAATCTTGACCTGGCTGTCATCACTGAAAACTTAACCCTGGACCAAAGAACACCGCTTTCTCCCCTAGACAACCCGCCCCTTCCCCTTCCCCCCATCTAGTTACCAAATTCAATAGCACTCCTTAAAATATGACTGTCCCCTTTAACACGTAATAGTCTCCTTGGTTTGGGCGACATGGTGCTGTGCATGTGGGAATCACCATGCCTGCATGCCTCTTTGTGTAAACTGAAACTGCGTATGAAGTTGTAGCTGCATCTTGTTCACAATTGACAAACCATACTCTGCTTGAAAAGTGACACTTGTATACAACCGTGCCAATTCTCCATTTGTTTCGTGTGTAATGATCTAGTTCCACAGAAACACCTCTAAAATGGGAACAAATCCAACAGTCTGCAGTGACAAGGGTCAACCTTTTCCTTACTACTTTTTTGGGGGGGGAGGCAGGGGGGGAAGGGGAGTGGGGTGGGAGAACAATACAGAAGAGGGGTGGAAACAGCAGCCATTTTCTCCTGTAAGGAACCTGCTAGGCCAAAATAACAATGGAAATTGGTAATGGCTCATTCAGGCTTTTCAAGTAAAACGTTGAGAAATTTATGGAACAAGTTTTCAAACAGAATAATTCTGATTTCTGGAAAGCAAACTTTTCAGTTTCAAGGAATGTGTCAAAATTACTGTGTTATATAAAATTCAAATTGTTAATGTCAGCATATCTAAAATTTAGGCACATTTTAAGGAGAGATCACTTTTTTTTTTACCTGGTTTATATCAAACATCATCCCACAAATTTCTTACCAACAGACCGTAGTCTGCACATTCATCTTACCAATCCAAGTGTGAAAACTTCACCTTTGCTGGAACAAGACTGCTCTTTGAACGAGACAGGCCAACACTGCTGACTTCTGCTATCTTCAGCCATCCTCTCTCTTAAACCAGAGTCTCTCAAAATGTCCATTTACAGGTAACAATCCTCACCTATCCACACACCCAACATCTTTGTCTCCCACCATCAAACTGAAATTGCATGGTCACTTCCCTTGGTCATCCGTCCCTGCAGAATTCACCTTGCAGAGCACCTTGACCAGGAAACAGAAGAAGGGGCAGAAGATAGAGAGATGGGAGGACAAACATCCTGGAATGGACAGGTCTGACTTTTGGCGATGCTCATACAGTGGCAGAGGACAGATGAAGGTGGAGGATGATTGTCAGTTCAAGGAGGTGTCTCAATGACCCAAGGATATGGGACTGATGATGATGAAGAAGATGATAAAAACATGGTATGCACTTTTTTCCTAAAACGTGATATATATTGTTTTCTTCTTTGGAAGACATTCAGAGTTTACACAGGCCTTTACAGCAAGCATTTCCAAAACAAGTCATTTTCTTAAAATTTACTTTTCTGGCAAGTTTTTGACATCTTTCACAATGGGAAACGATGAGGGAATGCATGTATGTGCATGTGTGTGTGTGTGTGTGGGGTGTGTGTGAGAATATGTGTGTGTGTGTGTGTGTGTGTGGGTGTGTGTGTGTGTGGTGAAAAGAAACAATCATTTAAGTGACCTGACTTATCGCCTGTTTTATGGAAAGTCCCCACAAAACCTCAATTCTGGCGGAAATGATGCAATGCCCGTCTTTTGTCGTAGACAAGTGAAAAAGCAAACGTATCTGGAGTATATAAAGATACATGTAAATCCATTCATTCATGGCCCTTAATGAAATCAGAATCAACATTTAAGGACACCAACATCCTTAAGAAGGGAATACAACAAAAGCAATTATAGCATCATCCTCACCTCACAACAAATATATACAACAGTACCAAAAAAAAAAAGTCAAAACAAGAAGAAAAACATGAACAACACGCACAAACATCCCACGGCACATTTTCCCTGTGTTTCTTCAAAATAAAAGATAATGTATTTTCAAATCACCCCATCCAACTGTAAAGAAAAATCATGAAAACACAAAAGTGCACAGAAAGTTGTAGCAACATTCACATTTCAGAAAAGAGAATATCCAGTAAAAAGTATCTTAGTTAACAAAACGAGCATGAAAAAGCTATCACATCAAAAAAGACTGAAAAGAAATTGAAGCGTCTTATTTTTTGTAAATAAACTATTTATTTTGCATAACTGTGATTTGAAAATGGTCCATCTCACTCATACTTACATTCATGCTCACACAGAAACTGGAATTCATTCTAACCCCACCCCCCACCCCTCCTGAAAAAAAAAAGAAAAACCTGGCAGCTCATGATCCAAAACAGCAGATATCCCCCCCTCCCCTCCCCCCCTTTTTTTCTACTCTCCTACATTTTTAAACATCATCCGAATGAACAAAACATGCAACCATGTCTTCTAAACAGTTGATAATGAACTCATGGCATGAGAATACTTAAAATCAGGAGTGTCCTGTTCAAATCAGTTTTGTATGAACATCTGGGTTCGGAATTTGGAAAGTTTTAAATTTTTGGAATGAAACCTAATTACTTCTGAACATTATGAACTACTTTCAGGATGTGTTGCATGCGGCCGATCAGTATGCATGAAAAGTTGTAGCTGTTTTCTCACTAAAGCATAACATTCTTTTCGTCAACTGAAAATTTGTAATTACTTGCCAAAAATTACATTACATAACAGAACAGCTTATTTTGGATGATTTTGGGGTTTTTGTTGCTCATTAAAAGCCTGCGATGAACATTTTAGGACATACGTGGCTCAAAATTTCTTATTTACCCAAATAAACAGATTATAATCCTTTACAACTACAGACCAAAAGACATCTGGATGAAGGCTTGCAAACCCAAAGTACTGCAAAGTCATGCTGTTGTATGGCGTGAAATAAAATCAAGAACAACAAAAAAAAAGGGGTAAATAAAACTTGCATCAAAGGTCACATTTTGGATCTGATGTTTAATTCTTTTTTTTCTTTCCAGAAATCCCTTAGTCCAGGCGGCTGAAACATATGATTTACATTGTGTACCCTTGCACTGGCAAATGTGTGAGTCACTGAACCACTGTCCTCCACTCTGGAACATGACTGTTGGATTCAGGTGTAAAGGCAGTTCGCCGGGACTCTGCTTAACCCTACAGCACCAACACACTGCAGCCATCCTGTTGGCCTAACACTCCACACAAGGACATTATTGTCCACTTGCTGACTGGAGGAGAACACAAAAAATCTCTACAAACAGTCCAAAGCAGGTGAGCTCCCAATGACTCACTCTTCAGGTGTATTTAAAAAGCAGGAAAGAGAAAAGAAAGAAAAGTACAACCTTTGTGAACGTGACTAACATCACAGTTGTGTATGACTAACAAGCTAACAGACAACCTAAGAAAATCTGACCCAGCCGAAACCATAGACCCAACCCTGCTTTCTATCTGTGTGCGTTGAATGACTGTCTTCTGCTTCCTGTGGATTCCATGGAATCGGTTGGCCAGCAGACAATAGAAAGCGTTCAAACACACCTCTCACTGGTGTGTCCTCACCACATCCACCCAGCTTCCAGCCCACACCCACATTTACACATCTTTGGCATCATGGACAGCACTCTCAGGCTATCTGTCATAATGCCCTGTGGTGGATGTGGTGTGAGAGGGAGGGGGTGGCGTCGACTGTCCAAGGTTCTAGCACACGGCGGGCGTTGTCCTGGTTTCCAGGCTGTGCTGCAGCTGGGAGTGAACGGCACCTGCCGCGCTCTTCTTCTGCACCAATGAGGGCACTGCACACAGGGGAAGCAACCACTTCAGTCTGTGTGTGTGAAGTTGTGTTTTGTCTTACTGTAGACTTCTACTATACTGTGCTACACTGCATTCTGTCGAATAACTTCCCTCTGTGGATGAACTAGTACCATGCTCCTCCTCTGTATCATACACTGCATTCAGTGAGATATCTTACTACACGACATTGTACAGCTGTAGTGTACCGATACGGTACAATACTATACTGTACAACTGTCTAATTGTACTAGATTTCTCTGTGGAAAACTTGACAGTCTTGTATTTTGTTGTGTTAATAACCCTGTCACTCCAAACTCGTCAATGTAAGATTTATTTTATTTTCAGTGGGGACAGCCAGTTTTCATACCCTGGTTAGATCTATTCTGTTCTCAGTCTCTCCATTTCCCTTTCCCTGTGTAACCTTTGTTTCTCCCTGAAAACCCGGAGGGGTAACTCCATAGAGGGGTTACTCACAGAGCTCAATGCGCATGACGCAGACCTGCCAAGGCCTCAAAAACAAAGCACAACATTTCCACATATAAAATGTAGCATTCCAAAGTCAAGTGTAACGTACTTTGGAATGCTACTTCCGCAGTTACACTTTGCTTCACACTCAACAATATGGTCTTGACCAAAGTCTTGGTTGTAATTTACACTGTTTGACTTGACCTACAAAAAATTTAAATGGCTAACAATCGAACCAACTGATAAAATGACTCCCCATTCCTTTGACCCAGTGAAAATACCATGAAATTCCCAGGCAGAAAAAGGGCGTGCATGCCCTGTGTTGCCATTGACAGAATGACTGAAAGTAAAGATCTTACTGTGTATTTATGTACAAAGATTGATGGAGCTCACACACACTTATACACGTGTGTGTGTGTGTATGCGTGTCTGTGCACACGCGTGTTTGCGTGTATGTGCAATGTATGTGTGCATGTGTGCATGTACACTTGTGTGTGTGTGTGTGTGTGTGTGTAATGTGTGTGTGTGTGTGTGTGTGTGTGTGTGTGTGTGTGTGTGTGCAAGTGTGTATGCATGCTTGAAGGCATACCTATATCTGCATCTGCCTGCTGCGACCTATATCTTAGTGTGTTTGTTGTGGCTGCATGTGTTAAATATTCAGTCTGACATATTCATGTGTTACTTAACATGTGTGTAAGCATAGCTCTCCAGAAGCCTGATAATATTGTGACATACTAGATTCAAAGGGTAATATTCCAAAATGCAGTTCAAAATGGGATGTCAAGCTTAACAATTATGTGACAGCATGTTTTTTTTTTCTTTAAATGTACATGAATCCGTGCATGTGTGTGTGTGTGTGTGTGTGTGTGTGTGTGTGTGTGTGTGTGTGTGTGTGTGTGTGTGTGTGAGTGTGTGTGTGTGTGTGTGTGAGTTGTTTGCCTGACTGATTTCTTTTTAGTTGGGAGCATGTATGAGAAGTTTGAACTTGTTGTTTTTTTGAATTTTCTATAAACTTAATACTTGATGTCTAAATATTATGAGATGTGGAATAAAACTCCTTGTTTCACTCAATTTCATTGTCAGCTACTTTGAAAGAAGAAAAGGACCTTCCTTGCAAGGGGGAGGAAGGCGGGGGGTGGAGAGAACAGTCGAAAAGTTGTCTTTTTGTCTGTAGAACTTGGTAAGTGAATCAAACACCATGTTTACAATCAAACCAAGGCTAGTGGAAGGTAGACTGACCGTATCCCATGCCCTGCAGGAAAAGTCGGAAAGCTTCACACACTTTGCCCGGCTGCTCTTCCAGAGGCATGCCACCACAGTCTGCCAGCTGCACACACACACACACACACACACACACACACACACACACACACGTCTTCAATCACAGCTTGTACTTCATACACATCACTAATCACAGCTTAATTAATCATGGCTGGGGCTTCACATTAGTCACTATCATTGCCACTGCTTTGGCTACAGTTAAATCATCATCATCATCATCAATTAACAAACACACATGCATCATCATCATCATCATCATCACTGCTTTGACTTCATACACATCATTAATGACAGCTGGGACTTCACACTTATCACCATCATTATCACCAATTTGACTTCACACAAATCATCATCATCATCGGAATTCACACACACATGCATCATCATCATCATCATCATCACCCATCCCCCAAACTGCATCTGGAGTATTTCCTCATATAAATTTAGGAAAAAAAAAAAACGGTGCGTTTTACATTCACCATTTGTTTTTTTTTTCTTAAAAACTTTTGATACATATTAAGTTCTAATGTTTCACCGGTTTATTCACACATTTCGTAAAGTTCTGTTTGCTGGCTAAATCATCATTCACTCAAATGCATTGTCCAATGTAGTTTGTGAAGCATACCATTAAAAAAAAGTGATTAAACTTCGTTAAAGAAAAAACCCAAAAAGAATATCCATGAATACCAGACAAGAAAGCGTAAAACTTGTCCCATTTTCAGCAGTATCACAACCTCAGCATGAGTCTTTGTCCTGAGTGGAAACTCTCAACCACCACCTCAACAATGCCTCAGATGGCAAGCATTCAATACAGGCAGCCTTCATATATAGTTTGTACAGTTTATACATTGAAAAAATAAAGAAAAAACTTCAGCCTTAACAGGAAGACTGATACTGGTAAAGTGTGACAGTCAACACAGCCCACAGAAATTACTGACTGCTCAACTGCTTAACTAAAGGCATACTCCAAACCTGATGATGTATACACTGGGCCCACCTTCATGAAGTCCGTCTCTTCAGGCAGCATTCGCCCATTCATCTCCACAGCCTGGTCAATGTGAGGCGAGTCATCTCCCACCAGCATTAATGTGCGGCATCTGAACACATACACACACACATACACACTATGACATGTGAACATACACTCTATGACATGTAAAACACACACTATGACATGTGAATGCACATACATCTGTTCATGTTCTGTACATCATCACCACTTTCCATCATTTGTGTCATTTTCAGTTTCTAGACACACATGCGAAACAATAACAAAAAATGCTCCCTGCTCATTGTCACTGTCTCACTGGCTGACTTTGTGTCACTGTTTAACACAAAACACACACACACATAAGGACAGATAAACACATACACTCAGACTGTATTAGAGTAATGACACAAGAGCAAGGATTAAGCAGCCAAGAAGAGCACATTCAGGCCCTCAAACGTGAATGGCGGCCTTGTGCAAAACGAATGTGAACTTGCCTAGGAGGCAAGAGAATGTCAGCACCTGCGATTCAGTCTTGTATTTTCACTCTTCCTTTTAACTGTGTACTGTGTATGATGTCTGTGTCAGTCTTTCATATGAGATGATAACCCAAGGTCATATAAAAACAAAGCTTTTAGCTTATGTTAAAGGACCTATGGCTGAATGCTGCAGAAAAATCGACCTGGGATAGGCCAAGAAAAATGCATTCAGCCTAAAAAGAGTAAAACAAACAAAGAAAAAAAAAGAAAAAAAGAATTAACAACAGGGACATAAGGTTGTTCCATTCACATCTTAGGTGTGTCACAGTCTTATCAGATAACCAGTCACAAACATGGTAGTATTTCAACACAGCATTCAATACCAGTACTATTCTAATATTCATTAATGATGAAGTTCACTCACTGTACCTACATTAACGCTTCATCTTTCTGTGCAGGCACATGGAGGGTATGATTTGGACACAATACATCCACAAAACCATATGGGAGTAAACAGTAAACAAGTGGGGCAGTCTTTGCTCCCCCATAAGGAAACCTAACACAGAGTAACTTTTATTCAAGACTGGCACAGCCTTTTAAACTTGAATAAAGTCAGACAAATACAAAAACGAACAATCTAAGATTTGTATTTGTCTGACTTTATTCAAGTTTAAAAGGCTGTGCCAGTCTTGAATAAAAGTTACTCTGTGTTAGGTTTCCTTATGAGAACAAAAGACAGCCCCACTTGTTTACTGTTTATTGTGTACTGTTCCCTGCCTCATTTCATTTCCAATTTCATATGGGAGTAGTTTTGTGATGTGGCCATATGAAATAAACATTCTAGTACTCTTGTAAAAACAAACATTTTTTGACAGTCTTAGGCTGTATATTTACAGCATATCTAGTATAGTTATGTTCAGCTGGATGCCTTTGGATGGATGGTTATAAATACTGGCATTATCATATCACCCTCTCTATAAAGCCCCCTTCTAAGGAAGCCTCTTCCTAGGAACACCCCCCTCCTCAGAAAGGCTCCTCCCTCTAGCAAGACTCCTCCCTAGCAAGACTCCTTCCTAGAAAGATCCCTTCATAGCAAGACCCCTTCTTGAAAGATACCTTCCTTGAAAGACCCCTCCCAAGAAAGACCCTTTCCCTATATATACACTGGATGTCCTGGTGCCATCAATGTCCTCTACCATGCCAAAGGCTCTGACACAGCAGGAGAGACAACCAGCTACAGACCTGACTGTGCGGGCCGACACTTTCCTCATGGGGTCCATCTCTCTCACGATGCCCAGGTCAGTACGCCTGCACACACACAATAGAAGCATTACAGGGAGACTGAACACAGCCCATACAATGTAGGTCACTGCGCCTGCATACACAGTGTAGAAGCAATACCAGCAGACTGAACACAGTCCATACAATCCACAGGGTGGGGCACTGGCACATGTGATGACGACAACAATACTGGAAAACTGTACACAGTAAAGTTAAGGCCTAGGTCATTGCACATGCACACATAATGCAGAAAACAATACGGGCAGACTGAACCAGCCTACATAAGGCCTAAGTCATCGCACCTACACACATAGTGTTGACAACAATACGGGGAGACTAAACACAGCCCACATAAGGACCAAGTCATTGCACCCCCACACATACTGTAGATAACAATATGGGGAGACTGAACACAACCTACATACAGACCAGATCACTGCACCTACACACATAGTGTAGACAGCAATACGGGGAGACTGAACACAGCCTACATAAGGCTAAGGCCACTGCACCTACACACATAGTGTAGACAGCAATACGGGGAAACTGAACACAGCCTACAATAGGCTAAGGTCACTGCACCTACACACATTATGTTGACAACAATACAGGGAGACTGAACATAGCCCACATCAGCTCCAGGTCGCAACACCTGCACTCATAGTATAGTAAAGCAATGCAGAGAGATTGAACATAGCCCACCTGAGGGCCAGGTCACTGTGCCTTCACACACAACATAGAAAGCAATGCAATGAACATGATCGTGGACCATTAAGTGGCAGATATAGATGATGGTACGACGAATATGACTGTAGACCATTAAGTGGCAGATATAGAGGACAGTACAATGAATATGACTAGACCATTAAGTGACAGAGATCGAGGATAGTACAATGAATATGACTAGACCATAAAATGACAGAGACAGAGGACAGTACAATGAATATGACTAGACCATTAAGTGACAGAGATCGAGGATAGTACAATGAATATGACTAGACCATTAAGTGACAGAGACAGAAGACAGTACAATGAATATGACTAGACCATTAAGTGACAGAGATCGAGGATAGTACAATGAATATGACTAGACCATAAAAGTGACAGAAACAGAGTATAGTAGAATATGAGTAGACCATAAAGTGACAGAGACAGAGGATTGTACAACAGCATCTGAACACAACTAGACTATTAGAAGGATATAAACAGTAACTAATACAACTCAAAAGTCAATGGTAATTCAGGCGTAAACGGCTCTTCATCACAGTCATCACCCATGGACATAGAAGATATGAGTCCTTTCCCTTACTTAACACTTTGTGAATTTGCTGCCATGTCATGGAACAAAGTACATCAGTGTGATTCACGCCACAGCTCAAAATGCAAGTCTATCATGTAGTGTATAACAAGACTAAACATAAGTGTACAAGTTTCTGTATAAAGCGCACTAACAATTCCAGACACACACACACACAAAAAAACGATGCAGAGACAGACAATGTCTGTCTCTATGTGAGACTGGATGAAAAGCATCAGATTCGGTTTTGCTGGATTTCATAACTTAAAGTGCAAGTGTATTATACAACACGGCTCAATGTTAATGTACATATTACTGTACACAGCACAATAACCAATTTAAACAAAAAGAAATAAACACTGCCTTACTTCATGTAGGACTGGATGAACAGCGCCAGATTCTGAGCATTGATGGACTTGATGTACTCTTGGTACACAGCGATCAGGTCGTGATTCTGCCAGCGTGTTTTCTGCACACACAAAATGTATCACAAAACTTAAGTTAACCTTTTCAATCCTATAAGGAATGCACCCCTTCATTGTCACAGTGGATAAAGGATGACTGATGCCAGGAACAGAATAATACCAATGCCACTAAAACCCTCTACTGTTAAGCCAGACGGCTCTGTGTCCACTTCAGGTTGCTCTCCTGCTGACAGCATTCTGTCACAGCTTACCACCACCCATTTCTGTTGGTCTTGATGTGTGTTTATTGATCTGTCATGGTGGATTTTACACCATCACAGCGGATTTCACTACAGTGTTTGGTCATAGCTGACCGCTACCTTTTTCTGTTTGTCCACATATGTATCAGTTGAGCCATCAACCTGGATTTTTACTACGGACAGAATTCTGTCACAGCTTCTCACCACTTTTAACTTCAGTTGGTTTTGCTGCATGTTTGCTGACCTATCATGGCAGATTTTACAAAAGATTTCAGACAGGGGACAGCACTCTTGTGGCCATGAATCTTTAAGAGTGGGTGGATGCTTTGTATAATTAACTACCTCTTCACTTTGCAGTAAAAGTTCAATGTTTTATTGTTTATACACATCAATAACTACATCATTTTACTGTTTATACATGTCGCTAAACTACAATGTTTAACTACTTATATGTCAAGAAAGTATGCTGTTTTATGCTTTATGCATGTTCATAAACTGGTTTACATATACACATGTTGATAAACTACAAGTTTGACAGTTTTACATTTACACCATCTGTCTCAACATCAACCTGTCAGTATAGTACAATATTTGTTTCACCACCTGTATGAATGCATACATCTATAGTTCAATGTTTGTTTCACCACCTGTATGAATACATACATGTTTAGTACAATGTTTGTTTTACCATCTGTATGAATGCATATATGTCTATAAAGTATGACACTGCTTTACCTCCTGTACAAATATAAAATACAGTAATCTACTGTTTCATCATCTGTATGCATGTACACATGTCAGTAAAGTACAATGTCTGTTTCACCACCCTGTATGATTCTATACACTTTTTAAAGTTTGTAAAGTGCTTCAAGCCTTCTATCTGGAATTAGGTGCTAGGAAAATATACTTAATTTTTTTTTTCATATATTCATCATTATTCTCTTTATCATAATTATCATTTTCATTAATATTATTGTTATTATTTCTTACTATTACTATAATATATACCAGATGCAAGCAAGTTCTGACATAAGTGATTATTAGCTAATAAAATGTTATCTTTTGGGACAATTTCAAGCTTCACTTTCTCCACAAGATTCACTTGAGAAAAAAAAAAAAAACAGTGGCATGTACAAATTTCAAGGACAGCTCCAGAACCCTTAATTAAAAACTGTAATGCTCAAAAGAGTTGCAATAGCAGTTTCACTTCTTCAGAACTGATCAAGATTTTCAAAGATGGTATGATCTCTGGCACTAAACACACTGCGCGTGAAGATCCATTTTCAATGCTCTTTCTTCAAGACGTGTGCGCTAGTTCTCTGCTCTTGCCTTCAGCAACAACAACAACAAAAGTGTGAAAAATATCCAAGGTCAGTTTTGGGTCTTCCCATCTCACCTTTCCAAACCAGTGCCACAGCAGGTACTCCTCAGTGAAGTTGGTCATCTGCCCGCTGAACAGGTACCAGGCGTTCATCTGTTCAACAGAGTGGGTACAAGCCAGTCATTCATCCAAATGATTTTTCCACATGCCTTGGTGACACTAAGTGTCTGTTACAGCAGCAACTAATTCTTGCCATGCACCCTGATGCGGGCACTGCTTTAAACCTTGAACTGTTTCCCTCACATAACAATTCTCACTGAGAGGAGTAAAGTCTTGTAAAGAGAGCATTGCTTCATACGTGGTCAGATTATCCCCTCATCCTCTGAAAGGCATTAAGTTGTTGTGAATACTACCTTCTAGCATGACATATTTGTAAATGTCTTTGAAGAATTAAAAAGAAACAGAATCCTGCAGACTTGGAAAATAGCTGTCTAACTGTCTGCCTGAAGTAAAGGAAAACGTCCTTCCCTTTAATCATCCTACATTACTCAAAGCTTGACTTGGCACTTGCTTTGTGTGGGTGCATGACCTGGTATGCATGTGTAGATGGGAAATGCCAACCACCAGGAACCAAACCTCTACAGACTTCCAGCTGGTGTGATGGCCATCGATTGGCAGATTAGTGATTTCACCGCACTCTACTCCTGACCCCCCATCCCTTCCCCTCTCTGCCTTTCCACTCCTCCACTTGCTGTCCCTTACAACTGAGAAAGATGCAAAAATCCAAAGTCCAAGTACAGACAGAGGGGGCTAGAGAGACAGCAAGAGGGAAAGCTACAACAGACACAGAATGGTAAACAACCTATAAACGAATCAGTGTAAAATAGAACTAACACACACAACCACTAAATGCTAGTGGTAAACACCCAACAAACCAAACATAGTAAGACAGAACAAGCAACAACAAAAGTTCATCAGAGAGGATCTAATTCCACTATCCTCACATGACGAACATATACAAAAACATACTAAAATGAAGGCAGCATCCTAAAAGGACTGGAGACATACCTTCTGGTAGCCCAATTCAATCCAACAGGCTTGAGAAGAATAGGGGTTGACATGGCTGATAAAACTGACCTACCTAAAGACATTAGTCTTTGAGAGAGGGAGACTAACCTTCTGGTAGCCCCACTCAATCCAGCCGCCCTGAGAAGCATAGGGGTTGACATGGCTGATAAAACTGACCTACCTAAAGACATTAGTCTTGAGAGAGGGGAGACTAACCTTCTGGTAGCCCCACTCAATCCAGCCAGCCTGAGAAGCATAGGGGTTGACCAGCACCAGGGAGTCCACCCGGTCATGGTGTGCCAGCTGAAAGAAACAGTCAGCATCGCCACATCATCGCAAAACAATACTCCTTTGCAGCTCTGAGAGCAAGGGTATTGCGTGTCTTTAATAACCATAACATCAAAATGATCTCTTCTTCCTGAACAAATGCGCACGCACAACAGTTCCTTTAATACTTAAAGTGTTAAGGGGAAAAGCATCAAATTTTCCTTTGCATTCAAGATGGCATTTAAACCAATAGATGGGAAAAGACTGTTCTGCAAGGAAAGCTGATGGTCAACAGAGAGGTGGGCAGAAGATATGCATAGGAACATCTCCATAATCACCTCCAGAGAGTTTGACACACTGGGTCCACAGCAAAAGAAAATCTTTGTTAGGAGGTTATTCTTGTGTAGGAAAGAGAAGAGCACTGCAGACAAAAGTAGTGTTTAAAGGGAGTCTTTGCTAGCTGAAGGGTAGTCTGTATCTGGTACAGTCAAAGCCCCAACAAAACAGTGTTCTACAAAACCAAGGCTTTCCCAACAGTGTGTCTATATTTCATTCTCAAAAAAGATCTGTGGCCTGCTTTTGTATTGTGAGCTTTTATCTACTCAACAACATTAGGTTTTGTCTAACACACATTTGACTGCATCGTTAATGCTACAAGTACAAAAAAATTATGATCCAACAGAACTGACTCACCTCATAGCGTGTGAGGACATTGGCCCCCGCACCAACACCAAAGCCAATGATGCTCTTCAGTCTGGAAAAGGAAAACCAAACAAGCAGATTCAGAACAACAATTCAACACGCAAAACCTGAGAATGGCACCAAGACTCCCTGTGATTCTGAACAGACCTGCACAGTCTGGTCAGCAAGTACATGAATCGGCATCTGATATTCTCCCCCCAAACCATTCTAACTGTGCTGGAATGGAGAAGGATAATGCCACATGAAGATGGGATAAATTTCATCAATGAAGCAAAACTGGATGCACGCTAGTCCAGTCCACTTAATGTGGGCTACACATATTTGCTTATCCACAAGGTCACAGAGTACAGTCTTGGACATCGAGCAGGCATGAAGAAATAAAACAGCATCTTGAAAATCAAAACAACAACAACACACACACACACGCATTCATACACACACACACGCACACACACTTGAATAAAACTCACAAACACGCATACATACACATACACACTAGAATACAACTTGATGTCATGATAAGAAAAAAACTGCTTTAGGTGTGTACATGGAAAAGCAGTGAAGAATGCAAGTACCTAGTCTTGTACACACAAAGTTAAACACATGCCCCCCCCCCCCAAAAAAAAAAAAAAAAAAAAAAAAAAACACATATACACATGTACATACCCATAGTGTTCAACCACATGATGCACAGCTTCTGCAACCTGGTCCATGGTAGGGTAGACAAACCTGTTCACAAGAAGTCCCTTTCAGATTTTTTTTCTATTTCCTATACATACGCATGCAACAATATCTTATTAAACCTCAATGCTATGCTGTAAAAGATACAAGGAGCGAGACATTCCAAGCAAAAAATATTTTCAAGACAAACTTCTGTAATCAAGAAACATTCCTATAATTCTGACAATGACCTTATTGGCAGATAACTGTTTTCATGTAAGATTAATTCATTTCATTCTCAGGGTTATGGCATGACTGTGACAAAAAGAAAGATCCTACAGCTGCGTTTCAATCCAAGTAATATCTATGTAGGTTAGTTCAGTCCTGCTTTTCAGTACTGTGTTTTGGTAAGCCTTTAGTTTAATATTTACATACTTCCCTATCTTCTAAACCTTCAGTTTAATATTTACATACTTCCCTATCTTCTAGGCTTTTCTCTCATCTTTGTATCTGATGATTTGAATGTCTTAAGTTGGTGTTTTTCTACTAAGTGTGTGCTGACCACAAGAGCCTTCCTGTCTATTACCACAGGGAAAATAACACACAGTCCTGTCCTTAACAACAACAACAACAACAACAAACAACAACAACAACAACACACACACACACACACACACACACACACACACACACACACACACACACACATCAGTCTATAATGATTTATAACAACTACAGGCATGTTCGAAATGGGTAAAAAACTGGATAACACTAATTGCACAATCCATCCCACTTCCACTTTTCACCTCAGTTTAAACAAAGAAAAAAGATGTAGGAGACAAAAATCAATTTAAAGTGTTCCAATGGTACAACAAATGTAACTGGGGAAAAAAAAAAAAGTCACTGAGGCAAATATTACTGCAAACGGGTCAGCTGGTCCCCACCATTTCTGCTGTCTAATACCAGAACAAAAACTGCACATTGTACTCCGTAAGACGACAAGAAAACGACTACAAGAACTTTAAGAAAATCAGGCAAATGAATGGGCTACACAAGTATGAAGAACACCTAATGGATGACAGCAAAGGCAGACAGAAAGAAGAAAAACACTGAAAAAGAAAGGCAGGGATCAACAGAGTGGCAGAAACGAGGAATCAACAAACAGCTTTTTAAAAAAGGTTGTGATACGTTGCACACTGTCACAGACCCCAGTTGGGAATGACACACCTCTACACACACACACACACACACACACACACACACACACACACACACTCTCTCTCTTTCTCAATAGGACAGGTGCATGATGGATGGAAACACCTCTATACACACACTCCTCAGGACAGGCACATGATGGATGGAGACACCCTATACACACACTCCAAAGTGCAGGCACATGATGGATGGAGACACCTCTATACACACACTCCAAAGGACAGGCAGATGACAGATAGAGACACACCTCTTCACCTACACTCTGAAGGAAAGGCACATGATGGAGAACACACTTCTCCATACACACACCCCACTGGACAGACACAATGATGGATGGAGATACCTCTACACACACAATCCACAGGACAAGCACATGGTGGATGGAAACACCTCTATATGTATACACTCGACAGGACAGGCACTTGAAGGATGGAGATACCTCTATACACACTCTACAGGACAGGCACATGATGGATGGAGATACCTCTACACCCACACTCCACAGGACAGGTACATGGTGGATGGAGATACCTCTACACCCACACTCCACAGGACATGTCGACAGGCACATGATGGATGGAGACATCTCTATGCACACACTCCTCAGGACAGGCACATGGTGGATGGAGACATCTCTATGCACACACTCCACTGGACAGGCACATGATGGATGGAGACACCTCTATACACACTCCACAGAACAGGCACATGATAGATGGAGATACCTCTACACCCCACACTCCACAGGACAGGCACATGATGGATGGAGACACCTCTATGCACACACTCCTCAGGACAGGCACATGGATGGAGGTACCTCTACACCCACACTCCACAGGACAGGTACATGAAGGATGGAGATACCTCTACACCACACACTCTACAGGACAGGTACATGGTGGATGGAGATACCGCTACACACCACACTCCACAGGACAGGCACATGATGGATGGAGACACCTCTATATGCACACACTCCTCAGGACAGGCACATGGTGGATGGAGACATCTCTATGCACACACTCCACTGGACAGGCACATGATGGATGGAGACACACCTCTATACACACTCCACAGGACAGGCACATGATAGATGGAGATACCTCTACACCCACACTCCACAGGACAGGCACATGGTGGATGGAGACATCTCTATGCACACACTCCTCAGGACAGGCACATGGTGGATGGAGACATCTCTATGCACATACTCCACAGGACAGGTACATGAAGGATGGAGACACCTCTATACACACTCCACAAGACAGGTACATGATGGATGGAGACACTTCTATACACACACTCCTCAGGACAGGCACATGATTGATGGAGACTTCTCAAAATCTCTACCACATTCCTAGGGACAGAAAGATGATGGACAGAGACACCTCTTCACCACACTCCACAAGACAGGCAGATGATGGATGAAGACGCATCTCTTCACCCACACTCCGAAGGACAGGCGCATGATGGATGAAAACACACCTCACACTCTCTCTAAAGGACAGGCACATGATGGATGGAAACACACCTCTGCACACACTCTCTTCAAAGGACAGGCACATGATGGATGGAGACACGCCTCTACATACTCTCTATAGGACAGGCACATGACTGATGGAAACACAACTCACACACACACACACTCTATAGGACAGGCACATGATGAGCAAGTGAAGAAAACACTAACACAGAGATGGCAAGATAGGCAAAGATCAGCTGGTGAAAAGCACAGGTGTTGCATTAGGTGACAAGAACCAGATGAGTGAACAGTCACTATGCCAATGATCATCCACTCTTGAGTAAAGCAAGAGCAGCTAACAAAGAGAACAAGCCATATGTGATCATGACAAACACATACAGTGTTCATTTTAGGGGCCTGCCTGCGCTATGCACCTTGTGCATGCTTGATATGAAAATGACCCATAATACGGACACAAACTGACAAAGAGGTATTCAGACCAAACTGTAACTTCCAACATGCATCAGTCAGAATTCTTCTGGAGCCCAAAATACAGCTTCCGCCGTCAGTTTATCAGAGCTGGCTTGGAATCGTTTCCAAACTGGTATTCTGACTGCTCATCACTGCCAGCCATGCTACTTGCTGTTCCTGATATAACTGTTGACACCATGTGTCCTGATATAACTGTTGACACCATGTTCCTGATATAACTGTTTGACACCATGTTCCTGATATAACTGTTGACACCAACTTCTTGTTTTTGGTGCATAAACTATTCGAGTCTATTGTCTTGGAGAAATTTCTGATGTGAAGAAGACAACAGCTGGGTAACAATGATATGTAGTATCATGGCGCGCAAGCTCAATACCAAGTACCGAGCAGTCTACTAAAATTGCAGTCATTTACCCTAGTGGGCACTGACAAGCGGTTTACCAACACAATGTCACATTCAACCGAACCTTTGACCTGGTCATGGAGCACTGAAGATCAATAAAACTTAACCACCATCACGGGAATCAGAAGGAAAGAAAAGGTTCATATATTCAGAGGTTCAAAAAAACATGTCTGTAAAAAAAAAAAAAAAAAAAAAAAAAAACTATTACTGAAACTTTTACCATTTACTCCTTTTGAGAGTGCAAAGGATACAGTCTTTTACTGAACAGAATTGACAGCTTTTCTGTAGTCTAAAAATGCACAATTTTTTTCCCCTTATTTGTCATCTTAAATAAGCTATCAGCGTATGACACAATGTCAACTATAAGAGTTGGAATCTATTTTGGTTCTCCTCGAGAATGACTTCACATCAAGAAAAATGGTCAGATGTTTATCAAAACGAATGTAAATAGTCTCCTGATGCAACTCAATGATGTATTACCTCTGTACTCATTACATCTGGACCTACCACCTGTACTTTTGTATGCAGGTTGGGTCATACCCATAGACCACTAAGCTGGCACTAGTCCTGAATCCAAGAATCACACAATAGACATATCCATAGCTGACCTTAAAACAATCATTTTTCAGTTCATTTAAGCCCTTCAGAGATACACTGGAAATCAACAAACAATAAAGTAACATCACTGAACACCATTAATTCAAACATACACAATTACAAAAACATTCATGACAATATATATCTTTGCTTCATACTTTACCCCTCTCCAACATTACTAGTAACACTAACACACAGATAAAACCATTTCATAGAATGTTTAGCTGTAAACGGGATAACAACAATCCCTCCTCATATTTCAAAACAATCAGTGTCTTAATCAGCATGTCTTTTACAATGTTGTGGTAATCATTTTTCTGAAGTGCAACAAAATAAGGACAAAATACTTAAATTTAACACCATGTCTTTATTGTTCTGTTTTGCACACAATCTTTCATTTCTAGAGAAATAATCTCTGTTCCCAAAGTGACTACAACAGTTAAGCTCAAGCTTCAGGTGCTGTTACATCCACTGTAAGGTACTTGACTTTACCAGCAAATCATAAACGTCACACCTCACACATGAAGTCTCAACTTGGATTCTTTTTCCTTTTCAACTTTTTGGCTGGTACTTAACTAAATCATCAATAGTGTAAAGAAAATAGTCACTACCTACATTAACTCTTTTTTTGATGATGATGTTTTTTCAGTTCAATGAAACTGCCGATTGTGCCGCACATACACATCAATTTGACTTAACCATGTATAAATCCTATTAATCTAACCACACAATTTTAAGGCGTGAATCAGTAACGATTAATCACAGTGTCTGTGGCATAAATTGAAGCAGCAGGAACATGCACTGTCAGTGGCATTAGTGCTATCATGCAGTTAGAATCTGGGGGTGGTTTCATTCATGCAGAACAGACTGTCGAGTTTTCAAATACAACACTTCTCATGCGTTCAAACCTTTTGGCAATCACAGGTTCACATCTGCATGCAGAGCTATACAAAATGCACAAAGAGTTTGACATAGGCACAGTTACTCATCATGCCCATCGAAGGTCTGAAAAAAAAGGTCATCATTATTGTCACCTCATATAGTCTAAAATACTTTGCTGAAAGAAAAAAAAAAAGGTGGGGGGGGGGGGGGGGGGGGGGGGGGGAAGGGAGAGAGAGAGAGAGAGAGAGAGAGAGAGAGAGAGAGAGAGAGAGAGAGAGAGAAGGAGCTATTTTCATGCTAGTTTTGAAGTAATAACATTTCAAAAATGAGAAATCTTTCAAGATATGTGGATTAATATGAAAGACTGCAGATTACAAATCGCCAGTAAATTCAAGAGCAAGAATAGAAAGAGTGGCTGTAATGTGGTAAAAAAAAAAAAAAAACATTCAGTTAGCTGATAACTGGCGAATGAGACCTACGAAAGCTGAGTTTTGTAAATTTCTGAAAAGTTCAGGCAAAATACATTAAAAAAATAAACAAACAAAAAAAAAGAAAGAAAAAGACAGAAGAATCTTGTTCAGCTTTTAGCAGAGAAAACAGGAGAAGGAAACACATGTGTTCTGCAGAATGGAAGCATAAGGCAGGTGTGAGTTGCCTCTTAGTCCTGCGTCAACCACCAGATTCAGGTACACAGAACTGGTGAGGCAGTCAGTGTTAGAACCAGGTAGACATAGTACACTATGACACCAAAAGTGTGACTGCTTTACCAATGTTGTTTAAAAGTCCAGAATCAATTCCTTCCACCCTGACAGTGGCTCTAGTCTAAGCCTGTCAAATGCCTTCCATTACAGCAGCCTGGTTGCAATTCATTGGACAGGTCACCTAGTCTTTCCTCAAAAACAGAGTGGGGGAGTAGCCTTACCCTTTTAAATTGGCAATACCAACATACAGATACCCATTACAATCTGTATATGTATATAACCACCGAGCAGAAGAGACTGAGACATGCTAAATCAAGTGGTATAAAGCTAGGAGTGTGGAAGATTTTGGGAAGGTGAATGAGGATCTTTGGAGAAAGAGGTGAGGGAAGAAGGGGGAGACTGAAGGGTATGGGTGGTGGAGGGTGTTGGGAGGGGGGGGGGGCAGTGGAGATGGGGATGGGGGGAATGGGAGATACGTGGTTATTGCGATGAGGAAGCTTTGCGGAGGTTGGGCGAGGTGTGTGTTGGGTGTGGGCTTGGGATGAGTGTGTGATAATATCTGACTTATATTCACAAGTTGATGACTTGATACCTGGCTCCATTCTTGGCAATGAAGTCCCTTGTGGAAGACCTTGGAAGGTCAAAATATTGGGCATATTTGATTTGAAGAGTCTGTCGTTTTTACCTCCGTTTTATGTGTGTTTATATGTGTGTGTGGGGAGGGAGGGAGGGAGGGAGAGAGAGAGAGAGAGAGAGAGAGAGACAGACAGAGAACAGTACTATGTAACAGTATGTTACAGGAGTGATGATGTTCAGTGCATAAGTTGAATCATACACATGGTCAGAGTGGACACTTCCTTATCAGGGAAGGTTCCAAGTGTGTTCTTCAGGTGGTCTTTTCACTAAGCAAAGTATCACCAAAGGCAGAATGTGGCTACCTAAATGATGGGATTGAAAATTGTAGCATAAGCAAAACAAATCTGGTCAATGGTGAATCACAGAGTTCTAACTGAGGAATACAGAAAGAAAGAAAGAAAAAAAAAAAAAAAAAAAAAACCTCAACAATGTGACACCTATGTGCCAACATCATTTCTAGAACCTTGCATCCTTTTTTCTTGTGCAACTTATCTATCCTCTTCTGCCCGTGGTGGTGACAGAACATATACAATATAGAAAACCTGGATTCTTACATCTTCTGTTCATCCTACATTCCCACCACCACCTTTGGTGGTGGCTGAATATAAGACATTTCTGGTCCAAACCTTTTTTTTTAAATCATCACCCACAGATGTGGGTTGTGTCAAGGTCAATTGTGCAGAATAATCATAGAGAACAAGAGCATCTGTAAGTTAAAGAGAGCATCTGTAAGTTACATAGGCAGATGTGTCAAACAGCATACTACACAGCACACACTACATCATTGTTATCTCGAGAGGAAAAAAAAAAAAAAAAGAAAGCGGGTTGACCCCACCTGCTTCCCAGGGACTGAGGATTACCCAGGGCCTCCTGTCTGTGGGGAGCCAGCCAACAGATTATCACAACAGCGGCACCACGCCTCCAACACGTCACCACGCACTCACACGGCCAACCAACAGCCGCACAACATCACAATAACAGCATCACGCCCTCATATCAGCACTTAGCTGCCAGCTGTCAAAACTTCGGCCAGTTCTCTCTTTATTTTCTTTTTTTTTATTCATATTTGGATGGATGCATGTGACACAAAACCTTTGCCTTAAGTTGTTTTCAGAGCTACCAGCACTGAGTGAGGTTACAGCATTTCTTCTTGAATGTCGATACCTGCCTGAATTAGGTAAAACTAGGCATTCCTACATAATAGTAAGAGTGACCATAATGACAGGATATCAGAGATTTCTAGCATCTCAAAGACAGCATATCGGAGCTTTCTAATATTTCAAAATGCTTAAGAATGATGACTTACACATCACCAAATCTGCATTTAGACCAAAGACACAAACGGCATGAATGCTTTACACCCCGCCAATCCTATCCCCTCCACAAAAGCACTCTATCACATTTGTCCCAACCCCCCCCCCCCCAATTCCTTCCAATGCCATACATATGTCTTAAACCTCAAGCAAGTGCTGATTCATTTTCACGTGACAGAATTTTTGGGATGCCAAAAATTCTGATTTTGGGAAGCCCAAAATTCTGTCATCATCAGAGGAGCCGAGCAGCTTTGATGGAAGGAAAATGTTAGTAAATTCATAGAGATACTCACACTGAAAGCATTTAAGAAGTAATGGTCAGGTAAGACAGAAATTTTTAGCTGAAGACTTTGTTTCACAGAAACTAGTGAGTGTAGCTCTTCTAACAGAGATGTGCAATGATAATATCTGTGTGCTTAAAAAAAATGTGGCTTCAAGCATGTTCACATGCATCCCATCCATTTTGAGCCCACCTTGAGGACTGAAGCCATGGACTGAGCTCCTCGAGGCAGTACAGAAACTCCAAATTTTAATGTCAGACACTTAAAATCTTTTTTTTCAAAACCTATTTTATTCAAATCATGAAAAAATCCCATTGCCTAACTGCTTCATAACACCTGTTCACTTCCCCTCGGATGACTGCAACAATCCCGACAATCTGGGGAAGACTGGCAGCTACGCCGACATGGTGACAGACACTGCACTGTCAACAGACCACTCATCAACACTCCTACTTCACATCACGCCACCAAACAACAGGCCTGAGCTGCATGGTGTCTTCATTCTCATATTCACAGTTTCGGGCCAGATGAGAATAATTCCATGCAGTAAGAAAATCGCTGCTTAATGCACAAAGCAAAAGTCATGCTTTAAGTAGTGTCTTGTTGCCTATCCACCCCCTCAAAAACCATCTCCCTCCTCCTCCACCTCTGATCTCTATCCAACTTTGTCACCAATTTCAAGTATGAGCATTTTCTTTAAAACAAATGTACTTTTTGTTTTTCCTTGCAAAGAATGTGCTAAAAAAAAAAAAAAAAAAAAAAATTGTGCTGAGGACAGAATTTGGATAAAAACACTTTGAACAAAGTTGACTTAGCTCCCCATGTTTTCAGATGTGCCGTCCTCTCTCAACAATTTCTCTCTCTTTCTCCCACCATTCTCAGTTCCTTTACTTTAAGTTCATTTTCTTTCTTATTTTCTTTTCAATTCTACATTCCCAAGATCTTTTCTATCACATGCACAACTCTGCGCTATGGCATTTTGCTTGTCTCACACATGCCAAGGGGAGAAAAAAAAGCTGCAACGAGAAAAAAGCTGTGCCATTAGAAAACACCACAATAAAAACAACAAATGCATGAAACGAAAACTTTGCAACAAATGAACATCAGGAACGATGTTATTAACTAACTGTTAGTATCATAACTCCATGCACATTATACAAACATGATCACTTTTCATTATTTACCCATTTCACATGAACATATTTCAATATTATGTTGGTAATTACAATGGTCAATAACACACATTCCACCATTCCCTATGGTACAGTACTGAGGGGTAGGACACAGGATACAGTATCTCTCATCCCCAAACCAGGACACATAAGATTACCTCACACCATGTGATACACAGTTAATTTTTCCTTGTATTCACATGACTACACTTTTTCAATTATGTGACCTTGTTATCCATAGACCAAACAATATCAACATATTTAATCTGTAAAACAATGAGTTCTGATAGTCAACTTGCTGAAAACCAGATTACTACACCATTTTTCAACCATAAATATTCCCAAGAGTACTAAAAAAAAAAATAAAAAAAAAAATTACCATAAGTATTTCCAAGATCACTAAAAAAAAAAAAAAAAAAAAAGAAAAAAAAAAAAACTGTACACCTTTTCCCACCATAATATCTCCTTAGACTATCTTACTGAAAACAGAACCACTGCACTCTTTTCATTGCAACCTTTTCCTAATCACTCCTGAAACACCTTTGTGTCTATCAAAGCCATTCCTCATGCAATCTTTATAGCACAGATGATTACATCTGATACTTTAATTAAACTGATCTGTATTCATCAAGCAACAATCCTCACATACTACAGAGTTCCAGAGCCATGACAACCAAGGACGTCTGTGACATACAGGCAGACAGAATGGGAGCCTCCCGGCACTGAAGCATGTGCAGAATGACATGGCAACACCATCGTTCCACTTACTCAGGCTTAAGGCAGAGGGCGCTCTCCTCCTGCCCCGGGGCATTGACATGATGATACACACAGAAGTGACGAAGGATGGCTGCATCTCACTGAAGCTGAAGAATCCTTGGAAGCACGTCACATCTGGAAGAGAGAACATACACACAATTCATACACATGGGAAAGCATGCACATCCACACATCAGAAAGCATACATGTTCACACACACACACACACACACACACACACACACACACACACACACACACACACACACACACACACACACACACACACACACACACACGCGCACCCTCCAAACACCAACAAACACAGTGAAGTCTAGTCAACACAGTGTAATAACACATTTTTCTTGTTTATGAGAGCAAATGTGGCACTGGTGATCAAAAACAAGCTTTTTCCTATTACAGTCTCCCACTGAAGAATAGCAAAAAATCTCTGATATTCTAGCGGAGGAGAGGGGGGGGGGGGGGGGGAAGAGATGGAATGGGAAGAGGGCAGCTTCACACCTCTCACCCCTCATCCTCTAACCCATAAAAGTCTTGGAACTTGTTTTCAAAGTGGCGTCATTTTTCACAAATTTGAGCACAGAGTGGTGCATTGTTCACTTTTTGGTTCAATCATTACTAGTACCATATATTCATACAGCTCTTGTCGACCTCTATCACTTAAGTAGTGTCTTGATGCTGCATAAAGTCTGAGCCTAACATAATTTTTGTTTTCAACCAAACAGACACAACAGCAACTGCCCACTCTCACAATGAAGTTTATATGAGATTTTGCGACATCAGTGTCATCAGTTAGCATACAAAATATGTGATCAGTAATTCCCCAATTCCACTAGTACTTTTTTCTTCTCTCCTGAATTCTTTTTTCTGATGAATTCACTTTTTTCCCCTTCTTTTATCATTTCTTTTTTATTCCTGGAGGGGCTGGTGGTGGGAAGGGGAGGTCTGCCATCTCTTGGTTCTGTGTTTACTGAAATTTGTGAATTTGCAGAAAAGTGAAAGCTCTTTGATTAATAAAAAAAGCATTTTAACACATACTTTTGCATATGAATGACAAGTAATTTTCTCCTGGAGTCCTATCATGTTTATTTGTGTCTGATTTTTTGTTCTTGCATCTTGATTACTGTAATGCTCTCTGTCTGGTTTCCCCATCTATTTCACCCATACATTTTAAAAAGTCCCCAATCATGCTGCTACATTTGACCATATTACTCTATCACTGTGTTCTCTTTGCTGGCTACCTTTTTGCCATGGGACATCCTACCTTTCTCCTATAAATCAATCACATCAACATCTGGCACCTGTTTGCTTTATCCAGTGAACTCCACTCTTCCATCTTAAATTCACCCTATCCAACTTCCTCTGTCGATACAAAAACTTTTTGGTGAAAGTTCCCTTGCCTATGAAGCCTACTCATTTGGAATCAACATCAACAACTCCTGCCTTAAAATATGTTTATTTATATTACAAATCTGTAGAGACAGAGTACACCTTTTCTATTTTGCTTTTGATCACCATTTGCGACACATCATCTCTGTTAAACAATCTCATACAGACTCTATTACCCAGGAAATCCAGCATGCAGAGAGGAATATGGCCGCCTGAGTGGCAACAATTACACACAATCATCCACATATGGCTGCCTCTTGTCTCAGTGACAAAGACATCTCTGGATGTCAATGTCCATCAACAGACAAAAATAAAATAAAATAAAAATATGTAGAGGTCTACTAACGATTAAGTCCAATGTCGTGAAAGGTCAAGATGGCCGGCTTGGTGCGGTCCCCCTGTATTGCTACATGCATGTTGCCATAAGGCGTCTCTATGTCGTCCTCCTGCACAACCAATGCAAACCCTTTTGTTAACCAGTTACATCATTTATTTGTATTAGCATATACCTCAGAATGTTTTTGCCAATCTTCTTTGTAAATTTGTGTGTGAGGAAAACCAATAGCTCAGCATGTTTTCTCCCTGGGAAGGAAGGGAACTAACTTGTATTCCTTGTCTCTCAGCTTTGTCATTTTCCATGCCACCTCAGTGGTATTACTTCCTTGCCAGCCACTCTGCTTTCCCCATTCACAGACACACCCAGAATTGTCCTGTTGCAGCCCGAGTGCCAGTTCTTCACATGGACCAATCAATAACAGGTCACAAGGTAATATACTAGACACACTGTATTGCTGTCTAGTCACTGTGATGGTGTTAAATGGTGTCTGATCTAAGTAACATGCATTGAACACCACCTACTATGCACCCTGCTTATGACCGTAAACATCTGCTGCCATGGCAAAGTGGTTAGCCTGTAGATTCCCAGCTGGAAGGTTGTGAGTTCGATTCCCATTACAGCCATTTGTTCAAGGATTTTTCTGCCCCGAGTGGCTCTTACCCAGAGTTGAGTCTGGTATGCGCTTCAACTGCATTCAGTTTTCATCCACTTATTGGCTGTATCTCTAAGAGTGTTGCTCCAACTCTCTGACTCACTACTGCCAGTGTCTGTATCTCTCAGGCCTGCTTGATGCCATGGTACATTATGAAAGTAATCGTGGAGTGCAACCCTGTCATGCAGTCTCAAAGCAGAAAGGAAATCCAAAGCATCATCTTCATCATTCTCATCCTTAACAATCTGCGTTGAGGAAAAGTATCAAATTCTGTGGCACTCTATGCCTCCTCTCAAAGTGACCTCAGTTGTGATTTCCTCTTCACACCTGTACACACTTCATCAGGTTCTGTCAGTCATCAGTTTCAGCAAATTCATGGGAACTGTTGCTGGACTGATGTGAAGGTGCCCTCCGGAGACGGCTCACTCACACTGGCTCTGCAGCTAAACAATCATCGTCATCAGTAAGGAGATTAGTAGGTGGTGTCCTGCATATATTAGATCAGAAAAGGGCAACAATTAAACACTGCCTAAGTGACTTGGCAGCAATGCAGTATCTCCTCTATGCGTTGTCTCATGATGACTTGAGATGTGCTCCCAAGTGCATTGCTGATGCTGGGGCTATGGCGGGACAAGCCAAGCTGTGGCTGTGGACGGGGAGTGGAATGAGCAGTGTGGGTGTAATGCCACTGAAGTGGCATTGAAGGCAAGGCAGCGAAAGCGTAAATAAACAAAGAAATAAAAAAAAAACATCAATCAATAGATAATCATTTGGTAACTGATCAGTATTCAGCATTTAGTCCGATATGACATGTCTGTGAAGAACTATAATTCCTTTTGGCATATAAGTCTTCTTGGTTACTAAATCAGCCTGTAACCCAACATGCATGCCACTGGCAATCAAACATGGATCAATGGCGCTGGGCATTTCACAGTTCTATTCAACTAAATCTCTTTCATAATCAAACACACCCACAGATAATTCCTGATTTTAGACACCTCTTTTGATGTGGCTTTCAGGTTTTAGCTCTCGTACCCACATCCACATCTGCCTTGCCTTGCCTTATGCAGTCTATGCCTGTCCTCCACATTCACTTCAGATGCACATCAACAGCTCTGAGACATCCTACCCTGAAGCCATACCTACCTGAATCAGGATGGCGGTGGCATCGTTGGCAAAGGAGCGTGGCTTGGGGTCTGTGGCCTCGATGCTCATCAGTTCAATATCAGTCAGTTTCTCCATTGTTCTGGCCTGCTGAAAAATGCAGTCACACTCCATTACAGCACATCAAACCCTCTCTCTCACATACATACAAAGGGGAGTACAGGCATCAGTTCACACACTGCTGTACATTTCTGTGGCTAGTCATAACCTTAATTATTGTCATTAATACCATGTCTCTCTTTTCTTTTCTTTTTTTCTTCTTTCATTTTTTTTTTCTTATCTTCCTTTTCTTTCACAATATCTAGTTCATATGTTTATCATATCACTTTACTGTATATTTCTGTGGCTAATCATAACCTTATCATTACAATTAGTTACCATTTTTTTTTCTCTCCCTCTCTCTCCCCCCCCCCCCCCCCCATCCCTTCTCTCTCTCTTTCCTTTCATCCCACTTTCAGCTCTACTAAGGAAAACTTTTACCAGATAACATGACACAACATCCACAGGATACAGATAAATATTGGGAAGCAGTCTAATACATACTTAAGATGCTGTTCTTCTTTCTTCCTTTCATTTAAAAAAAAAAAAAAAATTACTGACAAAAGTGACCTGAACAAATAAACATAATCTTTCTTTAACATCAAAGCCAGTTGTTTGCAGCAACAGAAGTGAACAAAACTTGCACTTACAAATGAACTAAACCCAAATGACTTACTGCTGCAAAAGAAAATGTCTCACAGGCAAGCCAAAGAAAAAAAAAAAAAAAAAAGGGCAGCGCACGCCCTAACAACTCCACAATATCATCAAAGTTGAATGGGCATGGTGGATGTGGGGGGTGTGAGGTGGTGCTTGTCACTACTTTGGTTCAGTGGCAGGCAAATGTGGCCAATTACGAAGCTGTTCATCTAAGCAGCTACACCAAGCACAATAAACACCAGACATTATTAGCAAAGAACTGACCTTGCACCAAGAGAAACACACACACACACAGACACAGACACAAAGAGAGCCATCTTTCTGTGTGTGTGTGTGTGTGTGTGTGTGTGTGTGTGTGTGTGTGTGTGGTGTGTGTGAGTGTGTGTGTCTGTGTGTGCCTGTGTGTGTGAGACACAGAGAGAGTAATATATGTACTTAGGAGAGTGTTGTTCGGGGAGGTGAGGGGGGGGGGGGGGGGGGGGGGGGGGGGGGGGGGGGGGGAGAGAGAGAGAGTGTGTGTAACATTAAGAAATATGTACTTAGGAGGAGTGTTGTGTACTGCATGTGCTGGCAAAAGTACCACCCCAAATGCGACAATGACAAATACTACTGAGACCACAGAAATGATCAACAGAATGTTTTACTGTGGCTTTGACAACTCTGAGTGTGTGTGTGTGTGTGTGTGTGTGTGTGTGTGTGTGTGTGTGTGTGTGTGTGTGTGTGTGCATGCGTGCGCGCACACGTCTGTATATCTGTGTATGTGTATATAAAGTGTGTGCATGTGTGTGTGTGTGAGATTATAAGTGTGTAGGTGTGCTTGCCTCTGTTTTATGTATATACATGTGTGTGTGCGTGTGTGTGTGTGTGTGTGTGTGTGCGTGTGTGTGTGTGTGTGTAAATATGTGTATGTGTGTGCGCCATGCATGTGTTTGCATACATGTGTGAGCACGCATGTATTTTTGTTTGTACTTTGCGTTTTCTGACTGTGCTATTAAAAATCAGAAGACTGAATCACACATCTAATTCATTAGGTAACATGAGCTCGGTTTTTATTTCAAATTCCACACAATTATGCCATTACAAAGTCTACCCTGCATGTACATTAGCTGCCACATACAAAACAAGACGGGGGCAATCATTATCATTAGTTAAAAACAACGAAGCAGAAAAAGGACGGAATTTTGCACACTCTCAGCAGTTTAATTACAAGAGTTTTTGCCACTGAATTATAAACACATTCATAAAACCTGTTGATTTAATAATATGTTTCTGCTTTTTAACAGACTGTCAAATGAATAGATAAATATCAAATAACAAATTTTGCAAACTAAGTTCAAATCCAGTTCACAAACAGTCACCAGGTGTAACAGTTCATAAGCTAGCAGATAAAATGTATGAATCTAAGTAATCTGACCCGCTGTCTTTTTTCGTATTTCAAGACACTATAGTCACAAGATCAGAAGCAGACTGAAAACAGTATTCAGATTGTCATCAACTTGGGAAAAAAAAAGAAGGATAAGAAAAACAAAAGCATCAAGCACTGAACCTGCAAAAAAAAAAAATCCAACGGAGAACCCACACTACACTGACAAAGTGACACCAATGTATACACTAGCCCACACAAAAAAACACAACCATTATTTAAATGTATACAGAGAGAAAGACGAGGGTTGGGTTGTGATGTGACGGAAAAGAGGTGAAGGGGTATGGCCGGGGGGGTTTAGGGTGGATGGCAGGGGTATGACAAGAAGGCATCGTGAAACTGACAATGTAAAGCTTTATCTAATCATTATTCTTTTGTTCTGAAAAAATATGTAAATAAAATATGATATCACCTATTGAGAATAATAAAAGTAAAAAAAAAAAATTTTTTAGAAAAATACAGAAAAGAAGGATGAACACGAAACCAGATCATTTAGCCTTTCATTACAGCTAGTTACCACTATGAAATCACGCACTTGCTTAAAAAAAAAAAACGAAACCAATGTCCTTGCGGTACAGAATATCATTTTGTATGATTTATAGTGTGCTTGCCACACAGAATGTCATCCACAGTCACACTAGCATATTTCCTTTACTTTTTTAAAGTCCATATTTGACATAAACCAGAAATGACAGAGGACAACAAAATCGAACATACAGATGGTGTATGGATCTTACGCCACAACACAACATAAACTGCAGAAACTATGACAGCGCCATTCCCTGGTGATGAAGTACCACTCGCCCTCCCATCCCGCCTCTTTCCTCAAGTGGTTGGCCATAAATCACATGACTCCATCCATCACTGCTGTGTTTTCCCCAGTATATGTCATTTGCATCTGTTGTGGGGGAGTGACACGCCACAAATCCTCTCTCCCTGATAGTCATGAAGGAAGTTGCTAACACTAAGTCCCCTCCCCTGAACAAACCTTTCCCCCTGTCCCATCCTTCCACACACATAAGATACATGCACACAGGTCCATTGCAACAATCCCTTTGACTGTGTCATAAAAAGGGATCACAAGATACAGCTCTGTAGGTTAACAACTTGTCCATTACCACATCTGCAATATAGATAACCAACCCCATCATATTTCCACATCTCCATGATATACTGCAGCAAGAATTCTGATTTATGCGGAATGCTTAACTATTCAGTTTATGTACATTTTCACCATATGAAGAATCTAGGTGGGCACAAGCTAGGAAAGTTGAGAGACTGAGAGACTGAAAGAATGAAGAATATCCTATAGATTAAGAGTACAGGAAAATAAGACCAGTGTGCGCATGTGTATGTGCATGTGTGTGCGTTTGTGTTTGTGTGTGTGTGATGAGAACAGTATGCAATGTCCATGATACCATGCATAAACACAATATAGTATACCTCTACATTCTATTTCACTCACTCACTCACTCACACACACACACACACACACACACACACACACACACACACACACACACACACACACACTGCATCAAACATCACTTCAAAACCATGATCGAATGAACCAAAGTTGGCGTGAGTTGAGTTGACAGACTACCAACTATAGTTATCAGTTAACATTTCTCCCATTAGCCAGCATCATGGGCTTTTACATGTATGTTTATATAGTGAAAAAAAATGAGGATGAGGAAAACAAAAAGGAAAGGTAACAATAAGAAATTGGATAGTGTGTGTGTGTGTGTGTGTGTGTGTGTGTGTGTGTGTGTGTGTGTGTGTGTGTGTGTGTGTGTGTGTGTGTGTGTGTGCATATGTGTGCATGTGTGTGTGTCTGTGTGTGTGAGGGTATGACACTGAAGGGGGCAAAGAAAAGTGGGAAAGCAGGACATACACACAAAGAGGAAATTGTTCACAATTTAAACATGACCAAGTCCAGGATGACTTATCAAGCAAGTTTTTAAAAAATTAAGAAATAAACAATCAAAGCATTTAATCACACTGCCAATACAGCTTTTATTCCAGAAAAAACAAAAAAAACAGAACTGTTTCTTTCAGGACTATGGACAAATATTTAACATGTTCAATTTTTCTTCAACAATCAAAAAAGAGCACCAACAACTTACTGAAGCACAACTTGAAATGAATCAGCTCTAAGAATCAGCACTGAATAACTAAGTCCCCCAACACCCCTGTTTTTTTTCCTGAAAAATAATCAGCTACTAACTTAACACACCCTTCCGCTCCCTTCTCCCCAGATAAACAAATAATTAACGAATAAACAAGATTAAAAGCTTCTTTCATTCATAATCAACCAAATTAAAGATGTATTATTTGGCTCCCAAACGGTGGGGATACAGAACTTTACTGCAAATAGTCATGTGACTGTCTGACTTCTTTTGTTCTTTTTTTAGTACAGTACAATCTTACAGTGGCAGAAAACTTGAAGACACGCTCTTGTTTGGTGGTACTGTACATGAAAGATTCAAAGTACAAGTAATACTGGGCATCAACGATGATGCAGCTGAGGTCCACGAATGAGCAGCTCTAAAATCAGCAAAGCAGTGTCAGGCTAATGCACAAATGAAGCTGTGCAACACTAATCATCTTTATCTAATAAGCATCTTTACTTAATATACATCTACAAAGAACTACGCAACTAATATACAATCTACATCACAAACAAACAACTATTATCAAGTGGTAGTGGGAAACTTTATTTAAGCACAGAAAGGAACATCACCTACACTCCTCTTCACTCTTATTCCATCGTAATTAGTCAACACTGGCTACTACAACAATACACTAAAGATCAGGACCACAAAGATACTACGATGTTCTGTTTATGCATTACAGATGTACACAGGTATGCAAGTGCACACGGCTATGCACACACATACGCACACACACACACACACACACATGCATGCATGCACACACGAGCGCGCACACACACGTGCACACACACACACACACACACACACACACTCCGTACCCACATACACACACACACAAAAAGCTGCGGCACTCAAAGTGGAAAACAACTGGAAGCAGATAGGCTAGGATAAGAAAACAAATGGGAGAAAGAAAGAGGAAGCAAGCTGAAACGTACAAAATGCACTGAAGATAATGAACCAAGCCAAATCAAAAAAGAAAAGGTCGGTGCATGCTAACCTCAGCAGGACTCGTTTCCAAAAGATGCTCAGTCTCCATTATTAAAGCAATTGTTTGAGCTTAAACCTAACAAAAAAGCTGCAAACATAAATGAATGGATTAAATAAATGAAAAAAAAAAAATCTATCAACGAAATGAAACAATGAAAGAATAATGATCAGTCATGCATATGACTTGAAATGGAACAGAACAACACAAAGGTTGTTTAAAACACAAGACATAGTCAAGCTGCTTAAGTGCACCTACTAAATGGGTGCGTTAACTCCAGTCTAAATATGACATTTTCAGAGACAGAGTGAGTGAAAAAAAAAAAAAAAAAAGATTACCTGAATGCAATGTCAAGAGATTTCCGTTTTCCATATAACAGGAAGGAGTGTGTATTGTTGACCTATATTTTCAATCTTTATTTGTCAAGCACTCAAATACTGAGAACAAGATCTCCACTGCTGTGCAATTTCTGTTCACAAGTGAATCCTGTCCTGTCCTGTCAATAGTATTATATTATGTCATACCATAGCACCTCAAATAATTAATCATTCCATGTCTAATTAATATGGCACTGCAAATAATTAATCATTCCATGACTAATTAAAATCATAAATGCTGTGACACTGAGACAAGGGCTGGCCTTTCCCCACACACACACATGCACACACACACACAGTTTCTCACACACACAATGACACACATCCACACAAACATGGAAGCAGGTAAACACACACACACACACACACACACACACACACACACACACACGTACTTCCCACTGAAGATTACAGTAACTTGAAAAGTTCTTACACACACAATAGACTCTTCTTCCCAAGTCTGAAGGCATTACAAGTAATGAATGGAAATTATCCAAGTAAAGATTAGAGACACATTGTGAAAATCAACCATATTTGACCTAATGTCACAAAATCGTTTCCATGATCATAAAACTATAATGTATACAAATCAGTTTTTGTTCTCTGGAGGTAGCTTATGAAAAGGCGACAGTGCTAAAAAGTATTAACAGCAAATTCCCATTTAAGAAAAATAAGAAAGTTCATCTAATGATTAATACTGTATACATCTAATGATTAATACTGTATGCTGTGTAAAGCCTGTATTCATCTAATGATTAATACTGTATGCTGTGTAAAGCTTAAGTCATTGATGCATTTTTCCTTCAACCTTATTTTCCGTATCTCTTCTTTATTTATGTATTATTCTATTTACTTATCTATTTATTGATACATTATTTTATATACATCTATGCATTCATTTATGTATTTATTTGTTTTTATTTTCAAGTTAATCAATGCCTGTCTTTTTCATTCATTTGCTTAATTATTTCAACATTGTTCACATTCTTTTTTTAAAAAATCATTTTTCTCTACATGATACTAGCATTCATACAGCATTATAGGCGATTAATGTGTACTGCCACATATATCGTTATAAATGATGGAATTGAAAGGCTCGACACTGAAAGTCTACAAATCATTTTGCAACGTTTATACTGGACATATTGTATCATCATTCTTTACCTCAAGTTCAATTGTGTTCACATCTCCTTTTCACTGTCCTACTTTTATTATTATTTTCATCTCACTTTTGTTTTAGTACACGGCTCAGTGGACAAAAAAAAAAAAAAGCAGTTACTGCTTGCTCAATCTCAAAATAAATTTTTGTGTTTGACTTGCCTTTCACACACACACACACACACACACACACACACACACACACACACACACACACACACACACACACACACACACACACACACAACAAGATAAAGGAATGTTCAATGTTTTTATCACTATTTTAATGAGATAGTGAAATAAAAATTAATCACAAACGCACACACACATGCGCAAGCACGCATGCACACACACACACACACACACACACACACACACACACACACACACACGCATGGATGCTCACCATTTCTGTCACTCATGAGACCGTGAAATTTAATCTATCATTAAAACAGAGGTAAACCTGATAAATGAGATTAGAAACTGTGATAAAGATGCATTATTTGATTTTCCTTTCTCTTTCATGAATTACAGGTAGGAAACAGTCTAATCAAAAGACAGTAAATAATCTGTTTTGCCACTTAGAATAAACAAACGAACAAAAAGAAAAACATGGAATTAAAAACTTCACTATATCTGGAGCTGATGGATTACTACAAGTACATTTCACTTTGGGCACACAAATTAACCTGTTCACTATCAGCAATAAGTGCCAAGCCCACAAAACACATCAACAAAGAAAGAGAGCTTTCTTACATTCCTACCCAACCTAACTGGAGTTAAACTTCAAGACAGTCTTTTTTATTTCATGCTGTTAAGGTACTGATGCTCATACCTGAAGTTGGGCTTTTTTCCCCCCTTTTTTATCCATTCAGAAGTATATCATTTCAGTTTCAACACACAGCTTTCAATTAAAAAAAAAAAACCTTCCCACAGAATGTTTCTTTTTAGATCTCTCTCTCTCTCTCTCTCTCATTTCTTTCATTATTCTCTCAGAGCAGAGATCAGGCTGCTCTACATGATATATTCAGTACTTTACTGTTGAGCAGAGATCAGGTTGCTCAAACTGTCATTGGACACATTTACAATACTCAAACTGTATCACATCAAAAGGAGTATCAATATTTATAGATAGACATATAAGACGTGTACTGTTGTATCTTCTGTGATCCACTCCTTTCTTAAGAATGACATCCATTCACTGCACAGGGACAACGACAGACTATTAATCACCCAACAGCCATGGTACATATTACTGACAAGACACACTACACTGTACACACAGTACATTGCTGACCATCTGATACGAATGTACAGAAAACGCATCTATCTGTTAGTGTTAGTGCGTACCTCTAAAGACTCGTCTTTGAAAAATAAAGACTGATGTGAGGTGCTGGTATAGTGGTAAAGTAGTTTAAGGAGGATAGAATAATCAGTACAGAGTAAATTCTTGGCATTGCCTGTTCTGCTTGAAGCCATGCCACTACAACCGCTTTAGTATGCATTTAATGACTTTCATGATTCATAAATAGTTAAGACAGAAGGTGACTGACTATGTATTGTAATAGAGTCAGTGTAGTCAGCCCATGTTGCATCTTCTTAAATTTTCCTGAGCTGGTTTTGAATGCCATTTTACTTTGGGGCAATTCTCTTTTCTCCATGAACAATTCAGCAGACTTGACTATATCGTAAGAGAACACAATTTTTTTTTTCTCAAAGTCAAAGACAAACAAATGATCAAAAACAACCAATTGTTTGAACAAGAAAAAACAACCATAACAGAAAGAAAAAGAAACCTTGATGTGTTAATGAGAAGAGATAGAAGAGAATAGGCATGTGAGACAATACAAGTTTCAAAACATTCCAATACAAAACCAATCAAACCAAGAGCTTCAACCATGCAATGTGTTTAGCAGGTGGCATGCTCTTCCACACAAACTCTGCAATAGGCTTAAATTATTGAGTACCTAGCATCATCTACCGATACAAAACAAAAGTCTATTAGCATGTTCAGACCTCACTTATTTTGTACAGACATTGATAAACTGTTTTGCTCCATATGTCAAAAAGTGATTTGTGAAACATCATATATCCCAGTAGAATAAACTAACTTAATTATTTGCTCCAATGATTTAGGAGAGAGAACAAAATCTTAAAAGTAAACTGAGTAACAGGGCTTATCCCATCAGAATATTATCATTAATAATATTATTATTATGATCAATGAGGGTGATGTATGACAGATTGGTAAGAATAAACTATTTCTAACAATAATAAAGGGGTGAGTATGTGCATGCATACAGGGGGTATTGGTAGTGCTGGGGGTGGGGGGAAGGAGGTGGGAGGTTAAATATTCCTAGCCACCACATTTGCGGCCTTTTACTAAATAAGTAATTCATTTGCCCATACCTCTGCATAGTTCCTTCAGTCCATCCAGTTAAAACATTTTTTTTTATAATAGTTCTACAGTCAAGCTCTTTAAACATTTAATACATGTACCTTACGATTTTAAAGCTGTTTACAATCTGAATCTGTTTTCCCCAGAATATTCCTTTTTTTTTATGTGGTTTAAAAAACCCTCATTACAGTTTTGATTATTCTAAATAACCATATAGTTTAATGATCCTCCTTAGAGTTCTGATTATTCTTAATAACTATCATTAAATATCTTAAGTTTTCAGAAAAATTATTTCTGTTTTGAATTGGGTTGGAAATAGAATTTTTGTCGACAAATTTGGAACTGAACAAAGCAGAATCATACATATGTCTTAATGATTGGGCAATCTGCCAGCTACTACCAACCACTGTTTAGCCCATTTCACAATCACTGAATGAGTGACTATGAATATTGCCACACACACACACACACATGTGCGTGCGTGCGCGCACACACATGTGCACGGACACACACACGCACACCACCACCACCAACAAAATGGCTAAAGTAACATTCTCATTTAAAGATCATTCTACTCCTTACCGGACCCCAAATGGTGTGAAATAACACACTGGAACTTAAGGAAGAAATCCTCTGCTCACAATGGCAAAGAGATATGCATGCCCATGACAATAATACTAATGATTCAACTTGTACACACGATGACATGAGACACACTGAACAAAGGAAGCTTCCTTTTTAAGTCTTGATTAAGTACGTGTGCCGAGTGTCTTTGCTTGGAGTACGGTCTTCAACACTACAGTTATGGGTATTTCTCTTAGTTTCAGTGTCACCTGTAAGCAAAAGCTATCTTCCTTGTTTGTTGTTTACTGTTCAAAACATCATACAAAACTAAGATTCCCTTTCGCATATATCAATACAGACTAAGTCGTATTCTTGCTACGAGAACTTTACACCAGAACTCTGCGTTGCTGTAGTTGTAGTTTACCTATCTTTTGGCCTATCTTGTGTTTACAGTTTTGGGTTCCGATGGCATGGGGCTGGGCATCGACATGTATAACAGCTCTGAGTAAGCGAAATCTGTAAGTTATTTTAAAAACTGAACCTTGATAATTTGAAAGTTGTACACAGTATCAACAACTTAAGATAGAAAAAAAAAAAGCAAGCCAGTTATCTAATCTGGTACTCACCGTTGTGAATTCGTCGATGCTTTGGAAATACTGCGTTTGACCTACAGACGTCCACGATGGAAAAATTGCGACAGAAGCTGTCAAGAAATCTGATTGGCTTGTGATGAAAAGACTATCCAATCAAAATTTTGGGGAACTCTTCGTCATCAAAAACCACAAATAGGACTAGGCCTACTGTAGCAGACGAAACTAAGCTTGTACAAATGGAATTCTCAACTCGCGACTATGGACATCGAAGGGAGGTTTACTGTTACCAGCTTGATAGCGCATTCTTTCCAATGTATTTTGATCATTGCATTTATTCCACAGAAATGCTCTCATTTGGAGAGAACATGTCTACACAAATATTATTGTGAAGAAGGGAGTTAACCTTGAAATAAGGTGAAATGACCCGCCGTGTGATTTGGCTATGACCGTCAGGTGCATCAGTTCCATCGGGTTCATCAATTATCGCGCTAAATGCTTGCCAAGACAGTTATTTAGCAATATCATGTACCGTTCTCCATAAGAAAATCAGCTCCAGTTTGAGTAGCTGGCTATGAAGCAACGAGTCTACATTTTCAGAAACTTAAAAAGAATTTTGAAATGCATTGCAGTATTCATTTTATTGACTCATTTACGTCCATTGAAGTTTATCTAGCAAAATAGCCAACAGAATTCAAAGTGGAAATGTTCACAACATTGCTCAGGTGAGAAAAGATGTATACGATTTTTTTGTTTTCACTACAACATGATAAATTATGGATTGAACTTACGATTTTTTTGTTTTCACTACAACATGATAAATTATGGATTGAACTTCTGAATTGAATGATTGAAAAAGATTTTGGGTGTCTTTATTGACTGTGAATGTACGTTTAAAGAACACATAGAACGCCAAACAACAAAATCAAACAGCTTGAAAGAAACTTAATCGAAGCAGATTTCTATATGGCTATTACCATTTGTCACAACCAAGCTTTGATCTGTGGAAGTACGGTCGAGTCAAACTCCACTGAACATTTTTAGCATTTAGGAATTACTTTTCTGACTGTACAACCAAATGTTGGAACAGTTTGCCTGATGATTACAGTATTACCTATGAGTATTCAAACAGCAGTCACGCATTCACACACGCAGTCACAATACACACACACACACACACACACACACACACACACACACACGTGTGCATGCGCTGACACTCACACACATATAAATGTGTGCATGTATGTGCGCTTGCTCTTACCCACACATATACACATGTGTGCATGTGCACGTCCACATCGACACATATGCGCACACACATGCATACACATGAGTGTACAAATGCATGCACATGCGCACACGCCCACAGACAAAGACACACATATGTACACATATAGCCTATATGCAGATATTTGTGCTCACACAAACCCACAAATTACATGCACACTGCACACACATCTGCACATACATGCAGGCACACACACACACACACACATGTGCACATACAAATGCGCACATTCCTGCGCGTGCACACACACATACATGCACATGCATACATGCACACACACACACACACACACATACATGCCCACACACAAACATGGGCCCATGCCCACACATCTAACACACATGTGTACATTCAGTACACACACTCACAAAAAAAAAAAAAAAAAAAATGGTAGGTAGGCACTCGAAGTCTGACTAGTGCGTTGGACTAATGCGTAGGTCAGACATACGCTGAGTCATAGCCATAAGACCCTTTTCTTCAATATCTCATCTTAGTTGTTAATTCATTTATCCATCAGCTTCAAATCATGTGTAGTGTGGTCTCAAAACTTCATGGATGTGGTGTAGCCTATATGAACTAGTCCGCACAAAGTGACACCTCATTGATGAAACTGAAACTGAAACAAACAGCAGATTATATGTCATTGCTGAATTACAAACGCTGACTCTCCAGCTTGTCAAAACTGGTTTAACCCTGCTGCTGTTCATGCCAAGAGAAAAGAGTATATTACTAAGACCAGTGAACAAGCTTTTGTATAGGCATCATGGACTATGCAAGTCAAGTTTTATATGCTCAGTTTGATTCTGTAAAGATAACCTTTTGGCTATGCCAGTTACAACTGCATACTGATTTGTAAAGCATGCATATGTCATAGTTCAGCTCTTAACACACTCGTACGCCTGCACAGTTACACACAACATAATTATATATGCATGTGTACACACACCAACACATGTCTCATGTGCACGTGTGCATGCATGCACAACACACACACACACACACACACACACACACACACACACACACACACACACACACACACCTGCGCAAAAAGCTAAAACACATGTATTATAGCTAACTATGTTCTATACCATCTTTTCTTCAAGAACATTGTTGTGTCACAAAGCAAAACACACAGGTGAACATATGGCTTTCTCATTCATTTATCTTTTTTATGTTCTTGTTGTTGTTTTTTTCATACTCTGTACCCATCTGTTTGCAGGAAATCATGTCGATTTTTAAAGTATGTGGCTTGTGCTGGCATTGCTCGGTCCTTGACTACCAACCAAGTGTCCACTGCTCTTCGACCTTTCTACTTCATTGTACATCCAGATCTGTTTGGACAATTCCCAAATGAGAGGGTATACCCTCTGTAGTATGGATGTCTTGTCTAAGTGTGTCATTGATTGCAAGTGCTTGGGCTTGTGCATGTGAGTGTGTACGTGTAGTGTGTGTGTGTGTTTGTGTGTGCACGTTTGTTCAAGTTTGTGTGCGTGTGTGTATGTATGCGTGCAAGCATGTGTCTATGTGAATAGAATGTCACTGTAACTTGACTTTAGGGAACTGTGCACATAGACTTCTTGTGTACCGTGTGGCTGTTTCTAAACTGCAAATGTGTAGGATTGCTTGAGAAAGATTGAGAGAGAATCAACTCTACCGCAAGTTTGTATTTCTCTCGTTTCATCCTTTTTTTTCCTTAACAGCTGAAAAAGTGGTGAAACATAATTATCTTAAAGAATTAAAGGTCAAGCATTCGTTTACATGTAAATGATGCAGTAGTATGGCTGATATGCATATGACTGTCATTCATAAATGACTTTTTTTTTAATCCTGAGTGACTTTGAAAATGACAAATGCATTATGGTAGTAACATTTACTTAAGGATATAATTATGGACAGATATTTATATGTATACACAATTCATTTGTCAGTGATGGATGTGAAGGCAAATGCTTTAGGATCTTCTAGAGCAATGTATGTCCATGGATGAGTGTTGCCTAATATGGTCAGACTGTGTTGAAGGGACTGCACACAATTCAACTTATGTTAGTGATGACTGAAGGTGTTCACTCAATCTAGATAGATTATTGAGTGTCATAATGTAACTCAGTCATCAAAGCGCTTACGCTTTAGTTCCAGAATTATCAGAAAACATACTGGCCGTAAAACACTGCGGAACCCTTCTGTAATGAAATCTTCATACATTGGGTCTTTAAAGGGAGGGAATGGTGTTGGAAAGTATGTATTTAAACAGACTAGGTGGAAGGCCTGGTAAATAGCTAGTTTGTTTACAGGGTTCAGTCACGTCTTCTTTCGTCTGCTAATTCTGTGTGAGTGACTGGTGGTGTAGTCAATGATTGCTGCTGGAATTATAATGTGTCTTTCAGCCTGTCGATTGGACAGTTAACGAGTCATACTGTGAATCCATGATCATGATTAAGGGTGGGGAGTGGAGGGCAAGGGGTTGGGGTGTGGGGCAGGGAAGCGGGCTGATGCTGAACATGATGTGTGAGAGTAAGGTGCAATTTGAATGACATATTAACTGTGTTCACACTTACATATTGACTGTGTGGACCGATTTTTGTCCATTGTACTTTTGAGAACAGGTTTTACTGGGGCTTATCTCTGACTGTGCTTTTTGAAAAGCACAGAGTAAAACAGTATGTGTATGCCAGCTTTACGAATATTGAACAGAAATCTGTTTATTGAACAAGCACTTCTTGTTTTCTGCTGGACAGGCGGTCAATGAAGACTCCCTGAAACAGCTGAGCGAGTACATCAGGTCACTGCATGTCAGTGGCAGGGCAAGGCCCATTCAGCTGACCTTCTTCATCCGACAACAGGATCACACCACTGAGTCTTTCGACGGTCAGTGAGCAGATTTTTCTCACTTTGTAGAATCTTTCATGTCTATTCTTTTTGTTCGTCTCTTCAGTTGATTCACTGGAGTTTATTTTTCATTATCATCATCATCGTGACGATTGTTTGGGCAGTTAGGGATCTCTTCCAGTTTCTGTTTCCATTCATGATGCATTGCAGAGTAGAAGTGCTTAAACCAGTCCAGTCCTTCATGTTGTCTATCGAGGACTTCTTTGGTGTGTCTGTGTACCCCCTCCATTGTATCAGGTAGAATGATCTTGGAGAAGGAGTCATGGTGAGACATGTCAACTCTCCACTGTAACCTGTAGAATGGTCTTGGACCAGCAGTTGCGGAGAGGTGCATGTCCACCCTCTATTGTATCCTATAGAATGGTTCTGGACAGAGTGTGTTGATGAGATGTGATGTCTATCCTTCACTGAATCCTATAGAATGGTCTTGGATAAGGCATCATGTTGTGAGTATATGTCCACTTTCTTCTATATCCTGTGGAATGGTCTTGGACAGGGAGTCATGGTGAGATACATATCCACCCACCGCTGTACCATGTACAGAGGTCTTTGACAGGAAGGCTTGAAAAAATACACGTCCACCCACCCATTATATTATGCAGAATGATCCTAGACAGGAAGTCATGGTGATGTACATGCCTGCACTCCACTGTACCTTTAAACAGTCTTGGACAGGGAATCATGATGAGATAAATTTCCACCCTTCACTGCACCCCTGTAGAGTAGTCTTGGACAGGAGAGATGCATTGAAGAACTGCATGGTGATGTTTTTGTCTGCTGGTCTGGTCTTTCTGTTGCCTTGCTGCCTGACATTGTTTGACATTGTTCGTCTTGTTTTGTTGTTGTTGTCGTCATTGTTTTGGTACGAGATGTAGAGAATCTGTCTGAACCCATTAATCTTAAATGCTTGAAGCTATAGATTTTGACTGTTCGAAGCTGTTCATCTTGAATGCTTGAAACTGTTTATGCTGAACGCTTAAGTCGTTAATCTTGAATGCTTGAAGCTGTTAATCTTGAATGTTTTTAGCATAATCTATAGTACCAGGTCAAACCCTTGAAAGTGAAGGCCAGTTTGCCAAGTCTCTTTTGGCCAAATGGGGTATTGTGAGGGACCCAAGACTGTTGAAGTGGTCCCTTTTTTTCTCCAGTATCGTTCCATTCAGTGTCATATGTATTGATGAATGTTGCCAGGAGTTATTGATCAAAGTTTTGCTTTTCTCAGAGCTGACAGTATGTATTTGATGCTCTGTACTGTGTGTCGATGGATTCCCGGGGTTCTTCTCCAGTGCTACTCATTAAGTCGATATCATCTCTGTAACACTTGTTGCCAAGATTCTGCCTTCAAAGAGAAGTGGAAGTGCTCAAGCATGAAGCACTGTGTTATGTTTACCAGACATGAAAGTGGACAAAGTAGATGGCCTGGGATCACCACAGGACCAGGGCATAAAAAAGGCCACAGACTTAAAAGAAAACCAAAAAAAGAAAACTTAAAAGAAAAATTACTGTTCCACAAATTTGAAGAGACAAACAAGTCACAAGACAAAACGGGATATGTTTTGACCTCTTTGGTCTTCTTCAGGCAAGACAAACAACATTCTTGTCTCAGAGAAAATCACCACATCCTGAAAACCTGTTTCTCGATATGTCTTTTCACTAATGTGTTGTCTGAGTCACTTCAGGAAAAGAAAACCTGATGAGTTTAGTGATCAAAGAGGGTGGTGAAGATGATGCTATGGGTTCCATTCTGTACTGAGATGGTGGGCAGGGCTGTGCTCTATGCTTTCCTGATGGTCATGTATTCTAGGGTCAACTAGGCTTGAGAAATACCTGTTGTGTGGTCAGAAGATGTGAGCATCACGCTCTGTGATGCATCCATTCACCGTATGAAACCCAGCTGTGTCATTCCAGTCTATCCATGTGAGCCTATACTACTCAAGGTAGGAAACAGCTGGGGCTGAAAAATCTGGTGTACTTACAAATGTGATGGAATTCAAACCCATAACCCCCACTCACCCAGCCTGCAGCCTGTAGTTCTGACCTTTTCACCACAAAGTGGTTGAAAATTTTCTTGTCCAAGATAAAGTTACCACGTGCTGGAAATTTTACACTCTGATGTCCTTGTCTGTCCAATTTTTTGTATATGTTTTCATGTTAACATGGTGTCTGAGGTCGCCTGGGGTATAAACCGGACAGCCCTGAAATTTTGGATTTTTCCTCACAAGTGTTTGGCTAGTGCTTCAGAAAGTTTTTGACCAGGTCAAATGTTTTGATTGCCAGCCCTAAAGTTTACCAACCAAGGAATACAGAATACTAGCTACTTAATCAGAAAAAAAGTTGTAACCTTTAGTTGCACAAAAGAGAATGCAAAAAAGGACAGAGAGATGTTTGGAAGGCCAAAGGTTTGGGAAACTCATCACATGCAAAATGTTCACAGCATGCTGTAAGGTTGGATGACCAGATCAGTTGGGAAAAGTTGTGACACAATGTTGTAGCTTGGAATTGAAAAAAATTAAAAATAATTTTCCTGTACCAGCCGCCGTGGCGAAGTGGTTAGTGTTGTGGACTCCTGACTGGGAGGTCGTGGGTTCGAATCATCAGAAGTCATGTGGGTTTTTATGCCCCGACCAGCTCCTACCCAGAGTTGAGTTTGCTGCGGACTCAGCTGGGAAGACTGGGACCACACAGTCGAATTTCATCCACTTAATGGATGCGTTTCTGAGAGTGTTGCTCAAATTTCCTGACCAACACTGCAGGTGCCTGTATCTCTCAGGCCAGGTTGACGCCGGGATATATTATGAAAGGAAGCGTAGAGTACAGCTCTGTCATGTAGTCTCAGACCGAAATGGAAATCCGTAGCATCATCTTAATCATCCTCATTCTCATCGATCAGCATTAAAAAAAAAAAAAAAGTCTCAAATTCTGTGGCCCTTCATGCCCTGCTTTCATGGTGACCTCAATTTCGATGTCCTCTCCACGTCTGTGGCCTTGGTTTGGTTCCGTCGGGGTCACTGGTATCAGCGAGTCCATGGGGGCTGTCGTTGGACGGATGTGGTGGCGCCCTCTGGAGGGAGAGCTCACTCATGCCGGCTCCGCAACTAAGCAGTTATTGTCGTCAGTAGGGGGCTTTAGTAGTGGTGTCCTGCATATGTTAGATCAGAACAGGCGCCACTAAACACCACCGAAGTGACTCGGCAGTAGTGCAGTGTCTCCCACGATGGGTTGCCTCTTGACGTCTTGACATTGACCGCTCCCTGTAGATTGCCGGGGCTGCGGCGGGGCTGACCGGGCTGTGGCTGTGGACGGGGTGTCGGAGTGAGCGGTGTGGGTGCACTGCCTCTGAGGTGGCGTAGAGGTTGGGACAGCAAAAAGGAAAAAAAAAAAAAAAATTTCCTGTACTCGCCCTTCTATTTACTTGTCAAACATTTTTTTTCTATGAGGGCTGCTATGAACAGAAACTTTTTACCATGTGCAGGACACATAAAGCAGGTGAGGGTGGAGCTGAAGGAGCAGAGTCTGAGAGCGGCAGTGATGACCATTCTGCAAGCCTGTGGTCTATCCCTGGACTATGTCCGAACCATCCCCATCACCAGCACTGAGGCCACAGGCGTGCCTTTCCGTCCCATCCACTGGCACCCCTCGTACTATGCCGCCACAGGACAGACAGATCCCAACCGCCAGTTCCACAAACCCAAGCCACAGATCATGCTGAGGTAACTTGTAACATTTCTTTTAACTGTCTCATACAGAATCTATTATCTCTCTAGATGAATTCAGATCCAGTCCTTGCTGATTCTCTTTGTTGTACCTATCCAAGAACTGACTGCATAGCTTTTGGATGCGGGCAACAGGCCCAACATTTTGTCAGGCCATAAAAAAAAAGTTGTGTCTTTACTATAACCTGACCAGCTTAAATTTAACTGCTGATTCTTATCTTTTTTTTCCTCATGCTTACCTGTTCAAGCAAATGCCTTATCCTTAATTTTTTTTTTTTTTTTTTTTAATCACATCTTTGTGCCATCTCAGTGGCATTGTACTGCCACAGCTTGTTCTGGTTCCCTGTCCACAGCCACAGCCTGTCTTGTCCCACTATAGCCCCATCACCTGCAATCTACAGGGAGCAGTCAGTGTTAAGTCGTCATAATGCAACCAACCAGAGGGGTTGCTGCACTGCTGCTAAGTCTTTTGTGTGGTATTCAAGTGGTGTCTGGTCTGATCCAATATAAGTAGGACTCCACCTACTAAGCTGATGACAATGGTATTGTCTAGTGAAGCCAGCGTGCGCGAGCTCTCTGTCTGGACATTAACAGCAGTCACTCCTTTGACCTAACCAGTTATGGAGATGTGATTAAGTCCTTGCTCTCTCAAGGTTTTTTTTTTTTTCCATTGCTTCTGATATGGTGATATCCCATGCCAGGTAGGGATAAGGCATTTGTTTGAACAGGAAAGTACATCTTAAGACTACCTCTAGTGGTAAAATTCTTTTTTGCATGTAAAAACAAAAACAAAAAAATGAACAAAACCCCACACATCACCGAACCCGATTGTCAAGCTCATTGCTGTTACGTCATAGCTGTTAGTCTTCTTAAGTTTGCTGCTACAACTAGACCACTTCCTGCATGCTGAACATTGTGTTGCCAGTGTTACAAAAAAAAAAAAAAAACAAAACAGCAGCATATGGACAGAACAAGAGTACAGGGATTCAGTTGTGAATCCAGTATCGGGGTGAACTGTGTATTGAACGCAGAACCTGGCTGCAGCTGAACATGGCCCAGTCACGACACAACATGGAGGCCATGCACAGTGTGGAGCAGGACATTGGGCGGCTGTGCGACATGCTGCACCACGCACTGGAGCTGCGGGAGATCGCTGGGACAGCGTGTGGGGCGTCACCCATTTCCGCGGCTGCCTGAAAAGTTTCTACAGGTTGTATGCCCAGCATCCCAAACTAATCTCCAGTGCTCTGAAAGGTCAGTGGACATAGTGGTTTTGAACCAGATCCAGTATTCTATGTTTAACTTTTGACAGATAAAGTGGACAAGATTTTTATTAATTTTGCTGGTGTTTGGAGAAGACATATTTGTCAAAAATTCACTTGTCTGATTCACATTGTTTTTACTTAATGTACTGTGTAACATCTGTTTAATTGCATTTTTGGTTTGGTTGCACATCTTGTATCTTTTAGGGAAAAAAAGATTTCAGCAATTATTACATGGGAGGTGACAATTGTGTAGTGAGGCAGCTGTTGTGAGACAGAGATTACACAGCTAGGAAGCAGTGGATTTAAATCCCAGCACAGGTTATTGTTCTTCTGCCTCAGCTAGACATTAGACGTCAGGTCAGCATGCTTTGGAATGCAGTGAAACACGCGCACACAATTGTCACATCTACCAAAATCCTGGGGCCACACTTCACGGTCTCATCCACTTCTCAGACTGACTTTGTTTCCTGAACAGCTCAGCGGTCACCTGTATCTCTTTGGCCTGGATATTGCTTAGATATTATTTTCATTTATTATTATCAGAGTATTTATATCGCATCTGTCCTGGGTTCAAGACCAGACTCTAAGCTCTTTGCAATACATGCTTTCATTTACAAAAACAGGCTGCCTTCTTTGGTAGGGCCAGCTGAAGAGCTGTCTGTTGGCACTACATTCAGTCGTTTTCAGTTTCATTCTTTCTAATATCAGTCACTGTTTCAATCATGCTTCCATTTTTTTTTCCCACAGCAGAGATATGCTATGTATGTATGTGTCACCCATACCAATCATCAAACTGGCCTTCTCTTCTGGAAGTTGGCCATTGGATTTTACATATATTTTTTATACGTCTGTTCACACATGGAACGTTAGTTTTGAAGGACTTCTTGGGTACAGAACAGATGTAAACTCTGAGGGAAAAATGAGTCGCTCTGAAACAGCGCAGCATGAATTCAAACTTGCAATTCCAGGATCACCAGGATCATGAGTGTGGTGTTCTACCAGCTGAGTTATTCCAAAAAAAGATTGTGAAAGGAATTGCAGAATATAGCCCTGTTCTGTATTCTTGAACCAAACTAGAACTCTGCTTTGTGTGTGAAAAACATCACCACCAAAAATCTCTCGGAAGGCTGTGTCGTTTTATTTTGACTCGATACATGTAATAGGTGTTTACTCTGTCATGTTTCCTATGTTTCATATTTCATATGAGCAACATCTGGCTCACATGCACATGGCGAGTGCTAAATTATTTCATAACATGTGAATGACCATGCCATGACCTTCAAACTTAGTTCCAATCATTTGACAGGTTTGATGTATGTCGACAGGTCGAAGCCTGCTGTTCAGCAACATGACTGGCGTGACACGTCTCGGGGAAATTGTGCTCAGTAGTGAGGATGTGCCAACCTCTTGGATGAGGGTGAGAGCCTGTGTTTTGGGATTACAAAGCTGGCTCCAAATCATTATTGGCTTTATCAATTTTGTATGGAAAATCAGATTTTTTTTCCCTGCCTAGTTACAAAACACTTACTTGTCAAAAGAAAAGCTTTGTTCTTACTTGGCATTAGCAGACAACTTTAAATTAGGCACCCTGCACACACCAGCACATAGAAATCTCCGTGAATTTGCTGATACTTTTGTCCATGACATAGACTCACTGAGGGCACGATGCAGAGAGGAAATCTAAAGTGAGGTCACCATGAGAGCAAGGCCGTGGGATTTGAGACGTTTTCTTTCACACTGATCAGTGAGGATGAGGATAAAGAATATGATGCTTTCATAATCCGGGTCAAACAGGCCTGAGAGACACCTGCAGTGTTGGTTAGGAAATTCAAGCAACGCTCTAAAAACACACACATCCATTAAGTGGATGAAACTCAACTGTATAGTCCCAGTCTTCCCAGTTGAACCCGTAACAAACTCAACTCTGGGTGGGAGCAAGTCGGGGCAGAAAAAAAAAAAAACAATGGACCAGACTTTGTGTATGTCTCGATTGGGGAGCGACATGTGCATGGGACACACGTGAGATGGTTATGTAAGCGAGGGCACCACTTCTTGCAAGACAAATATGAGACAGAGAGCGTCTGTTGATGGAGGCATGGCTGTTGGCACGCACAAAAGCACAACAGAGTTTGGAGCCGAAGAAGTTTGAAGAGTAGCGGCTGCCTGAAGAATTATAGGTATTATCCTGTGAAATTCACCTTGTGAGGGCAGGGACTGAATATCCAAACTGGAAGGCTTAAAAGGCCTGTTGTGGGGATCCATAGATTTGGAAAAAATACAGTTTGAAATTGAAAGCAGTAGCAGACTTGTGGGGATCCATAGTTTAAAAAAAAAAAAAAAAAAAAAAAAGAGAAGGTTTAAGATCAAAAGCAGTTACAGAAGTGTGGTCGCACTCCCAGAAAAGAGAGGAAACTGAAAAACCTAGTCCACAAATGGAACTGAAGTGTATGTCAAGGATGAGTACTCTTTCGTTGATCGAGTCTCGAGGCATGGTTAACTCCCATGCTGTCCCAGTTTATTACTTATCTGGGATTCCAAGTTTAATGGTGTCTGTTCATGCCATGTGGGATTAAGACATTTATTCAGACAAGTGAAGTACAAAATGAAACAAGGTTGCATGTCTCACTTGCTCACTTGGCATGCTATTTGAGAATAATCTTCCTTCCTGATCTAGAACATATTCAGGTTCAGTAAATTTAGCGAATGCTTTATAGTCAATGCCTAAAAAGGCTTGAAAAAAATGTTTTGTTCAGTTTAAAAATTTTATATCAATCAAGTTTTATGCAAAGTTTGGTCTTGCTCCCTCATTATGTTCAACATTGGTTAGTAACCCATCATACTGAAAAAGAAAATCCAGTAAAATCTCACTACTGTCAGTGTGAGTATTAGGAGCACATTCAGTGGGTTTATGTTACTTCATTCCTGAAGTTAGTCATTCTGTTACTAAATGTAAATCTTCTTAGTTTCAGCAGATAATGCAACATATATTTTTTGTCTGTTGCAGCTTATAGATGTAGTGTATTGCAGGTTATAAAGTGTTAATCACTGCAATTTATGCCTGTTGTAGTTTATATATACATGTTTTTCATCATAGTTTATGACATATTGTCATTTAGAGTTGATAACATGCTGTCTGTTGCATCTTATAAAGAGTTCATCACTGCAATTTATGAAATGTTTGTTACAGTTTATAACGTTGTCTGTTAAAGTTTTTTTTAAATGAAGAGTTTATTACTGCAGTTTATGAAATATTGTCTGTTACTTATTAACATGTTTGTTGCAGTGTATAAAGAGTTCATTACAACTGTTTATAAAATGTCTGTTGCAGTTAAGAACATGTTTATTGCAGTGTATAAAGAGTCCATTACAACTGTTTATAAAATGCTGTTTGTTACAGTTAATAACATGTTCATTGCAGTGTATAAAGAGTCCATTACAACTGTTTATAAAATGTTGTCTGTTGCAGTTGCTACTCTCTGTGAGCAGTTACGATGCTGTGCTGGAGCGCTTGCCACTCATGGAGAAAAAAGTTGTCAGAACTTTTGAACAACATACACATCGTACGACTGGAAAAGACTCACAGTCATGTAGGTATTCTTCAAGTCTACTTTCTTTTTCGGGCTCAGAGGTTCATTAGGTATGATAAAACTCCACAAGGAAGGCGTAAAGCTACTTGGTGTGCACATGACCTGATTAGCAAGCAAGCTACAAAAGTAAAGATGGGAGCTAACTCACCCTTCTGGGTGATCTTCTTAGGGCTTATCTCCCCGAAACTGATGTGACTTGTCCAAATATGGTGGTGAAAACAAAGCTGCCATCCATCATAAATTTTAGAGGTCAGTATTAAACTACTATTCAACATTTTACTTATTCTTTGAAAAAAAACGAAAGAGAGAGAGAAATACAAGTACAACAAAGCAGCAATGATTTGTTGCAGATTCAGATGTTTCAATGTAATTACAGTATTCTGAACGTTAGGGTACAGGGCTCTTTCTTGTTAACTTTTTGGCAACATTTTGTTGTAGCTGAAGGCAAGCAGCTGTTTCCATCAGCTATGCTATATGTAGATGACAGCTGTTTAACCCGTTCACTGCCTGAAAATATTACCAACAAAGGCTTTCCCAGTGCCAGGGAAATCTAATGATTTGGGGGCAATAATTATGAAAGCAAGCATACAGTGCAGTGCTTTCATGCAGTGTCAGACCGGAAATGAACTTGATAGTATCATCTACATCATCCCCATTCTTATCAATCAGCATAGAGAAAAAGTCTGGTTCTCTATCCTCATGCCCCGCTGTCATAGTGACCACAGTTTGATTTCCTCTCCATGTGTTTTTCTTTGTGCGTTTGTGTTGAAGTCCTGTGTTGGCAGGTTTATGGGAACTGCCTTTAGATGGACATGATGGCACCTTCCAGGGTAGAGAGGAAGGAAAAGGGGTACTCACTCACACTGATTCTGTAACTAAGTCATTGCTGTAGTCAGGGGGGGACTCGGTGGAAAGTGTTCTGCATAAGCTGAAACAGACCAGGCGCGCCACTGGTCACCATCAGGGTGACTCAGCAGCAGTGCAGTGTCCCCTCTAGTGGGTGCCCTCATAATGACTTGACCTTGACTCTCCCGATGGATTACCAGTGGTGGGACGAGCCAGAGTGTGACTATAGACAGGGAGCTGGAGTGAATGCCGTTAGAGAGGTACAGAGGACAAGACACAAACAAAAAAATCTCCATTTTCCTCCTACCAATCAGTGGATGTAATCATGTATCATACCCAGTTTTAGCTGCTTGCTAATGTGAATGTCATTTTTTTTTTTTTTATAGCAGAGATTTCAGTTTGATGCAAGAAGCATAGAATAAGAAACATTGGATATTTTCGTGTGGGGCTGCCAAATTTTTTTTTTTTTTTTTTTTACAACTTGGTTTTGGTGGTAGCTAACATGTATGTGAAAGCATACTGACAGCAAGGTTTGTGCTAATCTTTTCTGTTGATTGATAACGATAACGTTTTACACTTGTATTAAGATGCGGAAAACAAAATACAAAAATTGTCCACAAAATTCAGTAAATGATGTCGTGAAAGAATTAATGAAATGGTGGTATGTCATTTAATGACCTTCATCCAACATCATGATCCCAGAATGGAGGTAGTAATCTCCTTACCCCATCCTTGCTAGGATTACTGATTTTTCTTTCCTAAGGTTGGCAGCAATGTGAATATAAATCCGAGCCTATTTTCTTTTCTTTTCAGAATTTGGTTGCTGCAGGTCCTTCGTCCGTTCAAAGTCTGCAGCTAGATTAACTGGAATCTTTGTCTGTCCCTTGTCTTTCCAAAGACTTTGCAGCTGTGTGAATAGGAATGTGGATCCACCCTTTCCTGGCGGTTGAAACTGGCCCTGGTTTGGTGTCTCTGCACACCTGTTTTGATTTGTGTTGTAGACTGATTTCAGAATAATTTTGTTGGGCTTAGTTTTATGCTGCACATTGTGCAATGCACTGAAACAGAGGAGATGGTGTCTGTTAGGTGTTGGAGCAAGTGGTACGATAGTGTTGCATTGTGTAGTGTACTGATAGGGAGAGGATGGTTTGTGTCAGGTGATGGCCGAGGAGTACGAGCTGCTGCTCAACACAAACTGCTCAACTCCCTGCGTCGCTGTCAGGATCATGTGTCCAGGACACTGGGCTTCACTGACTTGTCAGGCCTGCAGATGGTGGTGGATGGGTGAGTGCACGCATGCCCACTGTCCCAGAATAGCTAAATTTATGACTGAAAACATGAAGATCACTGACTTCTGGATGTTACAACTTTGGATCACATGTTTCTAGAAAAAAAAAGTTCATGAAAACAAATGGGTGCACCCTCTTTTTTTTCAGTTAGACAAACCTGAAGGATGATGGCAAGTTGTAGCTCTCTGGCAGAAAAGAAGGTGGTTTTTAGAAAATGAGCATGACCTCTTTTTCTTTTTCCATTAGTCGGGTCTGAAGACATGCAGTCTCAAAGATTATGTGAAGGAAAAGAAAGCTTGTTAGCTTGATTGCTATGGTGGAAGTGGAACATGAAGGGGTGTGTGCATGGTTGCTGTTTTTTTTTTGTTGTTGTTCAGGGAGAACGCCCCTATGACGCTGACGACGACTGGCATCTTCTTGATCCCTGCCTCGGTGCCGGGAGTGCTGGTGGTGGACTTCATTGAGGCCAATAGAGAAAAGGCCCTGGCTGTCTCTATCCAATGGCCAGGTCAGCACACTCTTGTCACAGGGTGGCGGCCTTCACGTACATAATCCATGTTTGTTTGGAAGCTCCTCTCTCTCTCTCTCTCTCTCTCTCTCTCTGTTGGAGCATTTTATGTTGTTTTTTTTTAATTTCATTTATTGTTGTTGTTGCTGGTTTTTTTTTTTATTTTCATTTGCTTTTTTTTTAATCTGAAGATTGTCTCTTGTTGTTGCTTGTTTTTGTTTATTGTGGGTGTTTTTGCTCTTTTGCTTGATCTTTATCTTTATGTTTCTCACTTTTGGTGTTCACTGACATTAATTCTATTGTTTTGATGCTGTCATTTATGTAAGCATTTGTTTGGATTTTTTTTTTTTGTTGATAATTGTATCTATGATGACAATTGAAAACATTCTAATTTATCTGAAATCAGAAACCAGTACAAGGATCAATACACATTGAAGACGAACCAAGTACATTCTCATCTGGCATGAGTAGAGTGATGAATAACAGACAATACTGCAAAACACTTTTTTTGTGTGTGTGGACAATTCTGATATAGCAGCAGCATGACTCATCCTAACTAGCAGAAATGTATGCACAGAATGAAATAAGGGGAACGGCCACTGTGTACAACCAAAGTGACTCAGCATCACTGACAGCTCCCTATGGATTGCCAGTATTGGGGCTGTGGCAGGACAAGCCAGTAAGTGGCCATACATGCAGAGCTGGAATGAGCAGTATGGGGGTAATGTCACAGAAGTGGTATGGAAGGTTGGACAAAAATAGATGAATAAATGAATAAGTAAAGAAATATGTAAAAATAAAATGAAGTAAGGAAAGAAAGAAATGAAAAATAATATTTTATGATTTAAATATCTTTGAATATTCTTTTTCCTACACTTCACACTGCTTTCAAACCAAACACAGTTCCAGAGCTACAGTCTGATAAAGAAGACATCTTCTCCACAATCAGACCAACGGTGTCAGAACTGCAGTCTGTTGCTTTAAACTGTTATCTGCTGAAGACTTGCTGCCTTTTTTTAATTCATACCTGCCAGAACAAAAACTGTATTTCAGTTGGACCCCTATGCTGTGAGAACAGCTCAGACAATGAAAAGCAAACAGTCCACATATCATTTAGTCATAACATAGAGAAAAAACCAATGCTCTTCTTTATTCTGCCCTCCGTGTGATCTTTAAGTGAACGAAATACTTCAACCACACGTTCACATGTCAAGCCTAATTCAAGATAAACATCCTCTGAACATGTCACACTCCTGTCCGTTGACTTGGCTTCACTCTTAAAACAGTAAAAAATGCCCACTTAAAGTGTGTGCTCAGCATCACAAATTATAGGCACTAGCCCATAGCCAATGTTTGGCCATGACTGACTAGGGGGATGGGTCCTGGGTCACCAACAGAATTCTATTGCGCTGCAGTTGGGTCTCGTGGATCATGCATAATTGATGTAAATGGATCAGTTATATGACTGAAATGTGCTGGAGCATTCCTTCCTTTCATTTGACAGAGCAATTTATTAACAACGTTGGTTCATATTAGATACATGAAGGAACTGAGGACAGTACCTCAAGTAGTATACTCATAATATGTAGTTGGGGCAGCTAATGATTAAGGGAGATACCCTTCCCACCTTCCCATCTTTTGGCAAACAGTGCCAAAGCTACGATCTGTGAAAAAGGACACCATTACTACACTCAGACCAACAGAGCTAGCTCTACTTTCAGAGAGTTCCTGAGAGAGAGATTCAGCTGCATTTGTTTAGAAGATAGGTTTAAAATACATATTCATTTAAAAAAAAAAAAAAAAAAAAAAAAAAACCTTAACAATGTGTATGTTCACATCCTAACTGTGAATCAGCGTTTATGCAGATCTCAGATTTGATCATTCATCTCATGTGGTTGACTGTGCAGTGACCACTAAAAACTGAAGTGAACTCCCATCTGTGATGATGTGTGTGTGTATGTGCATGTGTGTGTGTGTATGTCTCTTTACAGCTACCTGAAGAAGAAGCGCGAGAGCATAGAGAGGTGTGTGGCCACGCTGGAGCTTCTGGAGATCAGCAAAGACGAGACTGTGACCCCCCAGCAGATGACGCAGTGCTGCAACCGTCTGATGCAGCAGTACTGGCGTTTCTGTGTGTCGCTGCACCAGTCCAGGCTTCATGTGTCGCACTACTACACAGTGAAGCAGGACGGGCAGATCTGCATTCCCTGGGATTGGGTGGGGGATGAGTCGTGACTCAAGGGACTTGTTTCACCTGGCCGTGTCACGGTCTGCTGGGCATTAAGTGGGGAAGGAGCGATGATGGGGGGACTCTTTTTTGTATTCTTTTCACAGTCTGGTTGTGTGGAATAGGAAAGGAGGCATTGTGTCTGGACTTCTCACAGAGATTAAAACTTGCGCATTTCAAGTGTGCGTGTATGTGTGTGTGTACATATTTGTATGTGTGTGCATATTGTGTGTGTGGGCATGCGCACATGCAGTACCTATTTGTATACATATGCATGTTTTCATGAAGCATCAGTCTTATTTAACAGGGAATTTTTTATATCCATGTCCATGGAAGGTGTACTTTCATACATTTGGTCAGTAGTATGAAGCAGTATGAGCAGTTTCATATGCAAGTGACATTAAAGATGAAGACTGCACTGCCCTGCAACATGCATGGTTTGCCGCCCTGCATTTTTTTTTTTTGTTTACAGCTGCAAATAAACAATTATATTTTGACATGGTTGCTTCTGTTTTGTTGTTTTTGGTAATGCCAGTACTTTTGTTCTTTTGACCTTGGCAGATGTAGCTTGCAGAGCAACACAATTAGCACAGTATTCCCATTCCATTGTAGTACGATCTATTCAACAATTTACAACAAATGCTCTGACCAAATATGCTTTACACATACCCACCAGTATACAGCTAGTGAAAATGTTTAGAGTGTTTCTACACTTTCTGTGAAAGTTAGTTCTGCTTTGGGGCCATAAACGCAGCCCTCCACTTGATGCTACAGGATGAGACCAGCTGGAATGGGACTGGCTGTTTGGAATATGGTCAAATTCTGATGTTCTTTCCGTTTTTCTTTTTTTAGTTTTATCATTATGGTCAAGCCAAACACACAGGGTCTTTTTAGGGCTTAGTAAGTACATAAGGGAAAAAAAAGGTTCCAAGCTGAGAAAGAAATGAACAATGAAGACACACACATACGACCAGTTAATAAATCATGATAGGTAAACTGTTGATTTCCTTAATGCAGATAAAACAAGGCCATGCTGTGCACGCCAGTCAATGCATAAACTGTTTACACCCAAGTTACAAAAAAAAAGTAAAAAGATTAAAGAAATATAACAAAAATGAGACCCCAAATCCCTTCCATCACCTCACCTCATCCTCAAAACCACTAATGAATACAATAGTGGATGTTTCGTCATCACTGACTAGTGTTCACAGTAGACGAGGTGTATTCTAATGATGACTTTGCTCGGGGTGAAGAAGCTGTGGAAAAGAATGAATTATTCCATTCCCAGCAGTATTCTAAAGGATGCCCTCATCTCTGGTGAAAAAGACTCCATCAGAACATTTCAGAGTGCGGGTCTGGTGGATAGTCTTCAGTTCTGTCAGTGTGTATATTTAGTCACAGGGTAACAAGCACAGTTAGGCAGATTTGTCATAGAATTGTACAGCATTGGTCTCAGGGTCAAGCGCTATGGAGGATAGTAGGGGCTCTTTCAGTACAAATCTGGCTTTGTTTTAAGTTCTGTTCTGGTCACTTCCTCTTTTCTGTTTTTCACTTTGACCATGCTTTTTTTAATTTCATTATGATTTTTATCTTACAGTTAATCACATTTTTTTGCACCATTGTGGCCCATTCCCCTCCCTGTCCTCTTGTTACAACTTACAACATTTTGTTGCTGAAATTGTTCGCTGGCAACTAGGTTGTGAAACTGTACACGCTGTTTGGAACACACATTGAACTCCAGCAGTCCATTTTGCAGTATGTATTTTGTCTAATGACTTTTTCAGGATAGAATTTTTTCCCCTCCGTTAGGACAGCCATGTGAAACACCTTGTGTGGTTACATACTCTAAAATGTATTTTAAAAAAATTAAAAAAAAAAAACAACAACAACAAACAATCAACCCAATCTAAGATTCAAGGGCCAGAATCTGCTTGATAATACATGTGGTTGTCAGTGATGTGAAACTGATAAGTGCAGAAAGAAAAATCACCCACTCATGAGTAAAACATTGGACACTACCACTCAACTTATGAGGACAACTTTAGAATCTGCCACAGTGAGTAAACACAGTGGATACTACAACACTGATGAGTAGAACATTGAATAATGTTTGGAGATACAGCAGTCATGTATGCAAGAGGAGAGAATACAAACATAAATATAACTGAGAACCACCCCACTCAACAGCACGACACAAACACAAATTCGACGGCACAACTTGAACATGTAACTTAAATCAATAAACCTTTTCAATCATACTCGCTCTTAGACAAGAAGATGCTATACTCCCCTTGGTTAATTATCAACTTTGTGAAGTCAGAATGAGTGCCCTCCGAGGATGTTATTCACTTTTGGGCACCTTTCAGGACCGATCTCGACCTCATCTTGCTCCCTTACCTTCAGACAGACTAAACTGCCCTGGCAGTTGATGCCTTTTTGAGTTTACAAACATGATAGGCCCAGATATTGGAGTTTTCAATATTGGCAAAAGGATGGAAAGCTGGGTCGAATCGTGGGAACATTCGAAATGGACGCATCATCTCAAAGAATGTACCACAAATGTAAGACGTCATTGTGTTAATCATTACTTTTTTTTTTTTTTTTTTTTATGACGCACATTTTAAGAATACGTCGACATAAACACGTGAGCTATCTAAAGCGAAGATAGCAAATGTGAGTGCGAATGGTTGAGAGAGAGAGAGAGAGAGAGGTGATTACAGTATGAGTTAACATTCTTTTCTGAGAATACACCCCAGCAAAATTTTCATCACTTCGTCTTCGGGATCGTTAACATCGCAATCACTACCGGTTCTCTCTCTCTCTCTCTCTCTCTCTCTCTCTCTCTCTGTCAAACCGGGGCAGAAAATAGTAATTGTATTGCATTATCATCACCACGACCATCATCATCATCATCATCATCATTACTGCTGCTGCGGCGGCGGCATCTTTTTTTTAAATAATGAAGTAAACGAACAATGGTAACAAATCTTAAATAAATGTCAGCGAACCGCCCAGAGAAACTTGGACAAACGAGTCGCAATACAAAACAACGCGTTTCGACCTCTTAGGTCTTCTTCAGGTGAAGAAGACCTAAGAGGTCGAAACGCGTGGTATTTTGTCTTGTGACTCGTTTGTCCACGTTTCTCTGGGCGGTTCGCTAACGTTTATTTAAGATTTGTTTAGATTTCCGCCTGCAGTCGTCTCACTTTGCAACTAGAATAATGGTAATTCAAGACGTACTTTTTGAAAATTTATTCGTCACGAATTTTTTTTTTTTCTCTCTCTTTCTTTCTCCTTTTTTTCTGTTCTTGTTACTGTCAATTGGTTGGCTGGTGTTCGTTGCTCCGGAGATAGATCCGTAACCAAATGCTAAGAGCGTTCGGCTGCCTTGTTGACTGTCGGGAATCGGGAGCACGTGAACTCGATTTTAACAGCCTGAAAGCCCTCCACCCTCCTCCCCGTCTCCTTCCCTCACTCACATCCAAGCCACATATGGAAAAGCTAATTCAGATCAAGGATCGCCTTGGCTTAAGGCTGTACGTCAAAATGTTGTTATGCTCTGCATAGTTATGCGGGGATTGTCTTCAGTCCTGACAAGCTCCTGGTATAACATTATCAGTCTCCAAAATCCCCCGAAGTCGGGAGTGTGGCTGCCCACGTGGCGGGGTCGTCAAAAACGGTCACATACGTAATGTTTTCATCCCCAGCTGATGCATTTGTACCATAGTGTTCAAGTACTTCGGCTGTTCGGATGATCCCCGAGTCTTTTTTCAGCCAGGGTACGACAACAGATCAAGAAAATGTAAGACAGTGGTTGAGAAAGTTGGGAGCTGCCTTTAGTCGGGCTGTGCCCCCGACACGATGAATATTCAACAGTCCACAGTCCCTACTTTAACCATAACCTTCACATTTTTTTTTTTTTGTACAGGGCTGACATCACGTGTATCATATTTGTTTGCTAATCTATCTACTCAGCAAACAAGTCTCAGCCGATCCACATGCTACAAATTTGCCTCTGGACAACTCTAGAGATGGGATCAGTTTTGCAGTGTGGCCGTGTGCTTTACCTTCTCGGGCCCCACAGATCCGTGGAGGTCGTTATAAGACGAGCTAGGTGGATAAGGAGACTGGGTCAAGATGGGTCCGTTATAAAAAGGCGCCAGAGGTTCCAGGGCTCAGCAGTGAGTGCGGCGGCTCTGGTACACTCCTCACCATGTCCAGTCTGGCACGGGCCCTTGTGGCCAGCACTGTGGCCCTGTGCCTTCTTCACAGCGTGTGGGCTGCGGGCACCACGGCCTCTCCGGGGTACACCTGCTTTTGTTTCCTTTTGT
>JADBJO010004227.1:5000-22500 GCA_016801955.1 Conus betulinus | reverse complement strand
GGCTAGATTGTCTCTCCGTGACTAGTCACGTGAGAAGAAAGGAAAGACTAAAGTAATGCGTTTTGACTTTCATTTTTGAAAGGGGGTTGTAGGTTTACAGCTATAAACCTGCATGAATAAAAGCGCGCGCACATGCACAGACGAACACACAAACACACCTTCCTTCTCATTACACACACACACGCGCGCGCGCGCGCGCGCGAGCGCACCACACGCACGCACACACACGCACGCACGCACACACACGCACGCACGCTCGCACACACGCACGCACGAAAGTACACCCCCCTCTCCCTGCTACACCTTGCGCGCGCGTTTTGTCAGCTCGAGCGTGTGTAAGCGGCCGTGTGAATGTATTTGTACGCATTTGCTCGTACTTCTGAATTTGATGTTAAGAACATGGATCTGATGAACAGATTGATTATCACCAACACAAGCAAATCGACAGATTTTGACCAGTCGCGTTGCCCGACACGTAAATTAACACAAGTAAAAAGAAACAGGGATTTACGACGACGACGACGACGACGACGACAACAACAACAACAACAACAACAACAACAACAACAACAACAACAACAACAACAACAACAACAACAAAGAGAAAGTTGAAAAAATGAAGCTTCTGATTCATCTTTTTTCTGTTCAATATCCATTTAATATTAATACGAATAGGATTGATATTGTCTATAAAGATTTGAGGTCAGAAAGGAACTCAGGAAGGAAATCTCTTCTGATTATATGCCGCACTTATTGCCTGACAACTCTGATTGGTTGTTCGTATGTTGGTGATCTTATTATGCAGTCTTAAGACGTGAATTTTATTTTTTTTATGAGATATGCTTCAGTCTTTTCTTTATAAAACAAAAACTCGACCGAAGGCTTAGACAAATTGTCATTCCATACACTATCTGATTTTTAAAAACTAACACACGAATTCTTCGAAGTAGACAGACACTATTTTATTTTCTTTTTCTCTCATCATGATTTCATGCTATTCTTGTATTTGTTTTACTTTCCATCATAGGTTTACTAATCTTTTACTTAATATTTACTGTTCTTCTTCCTTAATGTTTTTTTTTTTTACTCTTTCTCATGTTCATAACGCTTCTTCCTTACTTTTGCTATGCATCTCTCTCATATTTACTGAATTATTCCATGTATTCGATCTTATTTCGTTTTGATTTGATTGACAAGTTCCCTTAAATTTCATACAGATATTCTTTACATTTTTATATGTATTCCGTACGTTTATCATCGTTGTTCTGTACACTAAATATATTTCTTCGTTGTATTTATTTATTTCCCTATAAACCTCTGTGTTCAATGACTGATTCTGACCAATCTCTTCAGGTCTGCTTTGTCCCTGGTTTGTTATTCATGAAATTCTACTCTTGTATATAGGGAGCTGTTTTTTTTTTTTTTTTTTTTTTTTTTTTTTTTTTTTTTTTTTTTAAGAGAGAGTGTTTTTCTTCTTCGATGTATCAAGTTTTACTCCTATTCAGTAAAATCTGCCTCGTCTATTTACTACGTTTTACTCCCAGTATCTACTCTGCTCTGTCTCTACAGTTTATTGTATTTTACCTTCTCGTGACCTGCATGTTACTCTTTACACTTACACACCTGCTCTCATCTACCACACTGCTATTTTCAGTCTTTCTTCGACCTAGCGTAGTATGCTTCTCTATATTTACTGTGTTCTTATCCTTGCATTCGCAGCGTTCTCCTCCTATTTGAGACAGAGAGCTGTGGTCAAATGATCAGAGCGTTTGCTCGCGAAGCTGAAGGTCATGAGTGGGAACTATTCGCAGGGTCGTGATTTCTATGGCTTGAAAACCCTTTCTGACGCCCTAGCAGTGACTGGGAACCTGATTCAGTCAGAGAACATTACGGCTGCGGAAGGAGAGGCATGGTCGGTCTTAGATTATGTTGTGCCCCACACACGTTGAACATTTAACAGTTTTCTCCCTCTACTGCCATGAGGCTATTCGGCGTGAACCTCAGCCTAAGCCCTATTCATTACCAGCGAATTCACAATGTCAGACTCCTTCTTCCTACAGTCTAATTTTCCTGTTTACAACGTCTCTTCTCCTGCCTACGGCGTCCCACTCTTAGTACGCTCTAGTTTTCCTTATTACTGCATTCCAGTCTCCTGTCTACTGTGTCCTAACTCTCATATTTACTGCGATCAAAGAGATCCTTCAGTTGTACTCCTTCAGTTTACCATGTTCTGCTTCTACTACATACTACGTTGCGCTTCTCCTATATATTACGGTCTACTTCCCTTATTCATACATTCTACTTGTCTTGTTTACTAGGTTCTGCCTCTCCAAGTTACTGCTGTCCATTCTTCACAAACGGTGCACTTCTCACATTTACGTCACTCTGCAGCACTCCACTATGAAAGCATTACCTTACGGCACAAGGCCTTATGTAGATTTGTGGCACCATTACAAATGCCCCACATAAAAAATGGCGTTTGCACGTTTGTAATAAACAGGACGATTTTTGGAACCAGTACAAATATAGTCATTGTCAGTATACCCTTTCAGTCCTCTTCGACCTCGAACTGATGGAACATACACAAAAATATTACCCGTCGGTAATCCGAGGAGTTGAATGATTTTGTTACCGACTACTCGATAGCATCCATTTTCCCATTGATAAAGCTTAAAACATTAAAAAAAAGAAACAACAGCAACAACAACAACAACAACAACAACAACAAAACACTAACATGCACAGAGTTTATCTAGATGACGGAACAAAGAAAAAAAAAGACAATAAATCAATACACTCGCTCAAAGCTGAGATCAGGTTGTATACTGTGGCCCCAATAGAGCGTAGATCTCACTCAGTTGAGAAAACGAGTAAAATTAACAGGTGTTGCAAACACAACAGGTGTCGCAAACATGCAACTCTTACGTACTACGTACAAGTTCTCTTAATTACAACGATTTACCCCCACTGTCGACCAGTTATGGGCCCCTTTTCTATCTACTGTATTTATTTTCTCCTATGTGGTATGTTCTTTATCTTCCACTTTTCAATGTTCTTTTTCTCTCATATCCTATTCATCCTACTTATTTTATGTTCTAGTTTTTCCAGTGTTTACTTACCACATCCCTTTTATTCACCACGTTCATGTCCCCAGGCCCACGGTGACCGTGACCGTATCGCCAACATTCTGATCGTGGTGACGGACGGACGGTCCAACGACCAGAGTGCCACTCTGCAGCAGGCCGCCGAGCTCCACAAGACCAACGTCAACGTCTTCGCCGTGGGCGTGGGCAGCAACCTGGACCGCTCGGAGCTGGAAGCCATCGCCTCCAAACCCCAGAACGTGTTCACCGTCACCAACTTTGATGCCCTGGACAATCTGCAGACCACTCTGACGAAAACGGCCTGTGAAGGTGAGAGAAGAACACCATCATCATTATTATCGTATTCGTCGTCATCGTCATCGTAATTCTCATCGTCGCCGTCGTCATCATCATCATGATCAACATCGTCGTCATCGTAATCGTCGTCCTCTTCCTCCTCCTGCTTTTGCAACTCTTGTCTGTCCCTTTCATCCCAGAAATTTTAGGAGCTTTTAAATGAACACACGTCGTCACTTTAGTTCTTGTTGCTGTTTGTTGTAATTGTTGTTGTTGTTGTTGTGCTGTTGTTGTTGTTGTTGTTGTTTTTTTGATGATCCTGTGCAAGTTTTTTTTTAACTTCGTTTTCTTCTTTTCAACAGAACTAACCATTTTTGCCCTGTTTGCTTCTTCTCTACATGCATGCCAGAAAAATGTACTTCAAGTATCATTACTTTGAAGTTATTTGCTTTCTATTGGAAGCAAAAAAATTTCCTGTTTTTGATAAGACGTAAATGTTTTTTTATGACGTAAACACGGTGCTTGTCCTGTGGTTCTGAAGATGTGACGCCTCCTGGATGACCCTGAAAGAACATGAAGCTGCTTCTTTGCTCAATTTCAGACAAAACAGCACAAATTACCGGTGTAACATGAAATACATTGTAATGTTCCACCAGAACCAACTGAGCAAGTATTGCAATTGCGAACAGCATGTAATTAAAGGTGACGTTCACTTTTAATAGAATGCGCAAATTAGTCATATTTGATTACATATTTGATGTAAGTTATTATCAAGAAACTACTTGAACCAAAAATCCGTTCTCAATTTTCGATTTGCGATGCAAGCATTAGATGTTAGAAGAGAGGTTAGATGATGTCGATGATGAAGGCAGTGTGATGACGTGTTTGTTTACAAAGGCCGGTATGTTTCTGAATCTCCATGACAGTGAACGGCAACTGGAGTCCCTGGGGGTCCTTCAGCCATTGCAGCAAGACCTGTGGTGGAGGTACCCAGCATAGAGAGACAGGACCTGCACTGACCCCGCCCCTGCCAACGGCGGAAAGAACTGCCAGGGTCATGCTCGTGAGACCCGCACGTGCAACACAAAGGCTTGCCCCACCACGCCGCCGCCCACTACTACCACTACCACCACCACCACCACAAACCACTCACCCTGCGACCACCACCCCTGTCTCTGGTGAGTGTGAAAACGTGAAGAGTAAGAATTAGCAAAGAAGTCCAGTAAGAAAAGTTCGTCTCGCAGCAAAACAGGTGCACTAAAGATTTTTTTTTAAAATCAAACATTGAACAGAATCATGCACAAAATTTATAACACCTAGAAAACATACATTAACTGATTTTTCAAAACGACATTCGGGTAATGATACTGCAAAATGTGGTATCCAGTCGTAATGATTCACGTAATGTTTCTTACTGTTGAAATACCCGAAAAGACCAAATATTTCATCTCACACAACAACTGTATGTTAAAATTCGGTCTCAGGTTATTAAGTGTGTAAAGTGTTCAAAACAAGGATTTTTTTTTTACTCGAACCAATACTGCCAATCACGGTTTGCATGAACGTGAGTAAAAAGATACAGAAGAGCCCAAGACGTTCCTCAGAAAGCAGCCTCTATATCCGTTCACATGCGTTTAATGTCCATATACATACTCCGACAGTAGTACGTGAAGTGTGACACACATGTCCTAACCTGTTAGGTCGTGTTTCCTGTGCCCTTGTTAGTGGCAACACACTGGCACCGCTCACTCCAACTCTCACCAATGCAGACATCCAGTCATAGGTCCAGCTTCAGCAATTCCATAAAATAATCAATATTAGATTGTCTGCTGAGTCCATTGAATGCTTCTGACTGGTGCCTGTAGTATCTGTGTAGATTTAGTTACCGTGCTGTACCAAGATGCAGACGATACAAGGGACATTACCCTAATACATAGCCTCGTTCGGACTACTTTTGTGTTGGGTATAGTAGACCGCCAGTTGGAAAACTGAAGGAGACACTCGGGGCTTCGTCTCAAGAAATCACATCAGGTATTCTCTAGCATAACCCAACACTACGAAATAGTATAGTACCTATTCTGATGTAATATAGGCAGGACACTAACTTCTTAGAAACTGTTCAGTGGCTGACTGAATTATGACAGCGGTCATTTTAAACACAGCAGCATGGTACATGATCAAATCTAATAACTTTAAAAACTAATGGACAAAGAGTGCAAAGGTTTTGAAAGCTGTTATTGACACTGGTAAAAATTATTGGCTTTTTGCTGTTAACATGATGTGCCTGCTTATGTGCTGACAAATATAGCTTACAGAAAGAAAAACAAACAAACAATCAAACGTTAAAAAAATATTGTACCTCCATTTTCGTTTTCTTACCAGGCTTACTGCGAATGATGTAAGGCCAAACGAAGTATACACGAGAAACAAAAAACTTAAAAATTTTTGGAAACAGACAGACAGGACTGTATCATATACAGATTACTGTAGTCTGACGGTACCCCTCAGTTTCTTACTCCCTTGTATTTGTCCAAACGAAAAGGAAAACAAACAAACCACTACAGAGAGAGAGAGAGAGAGAGAGAGAGAGAGAGAGAGAGAAGCTGCAAGACAGACAGGTATCACAAGTCAACAAGAATTCTGTAAAGTGTAGGTAAAAGAAAGAGAGTTTTTCATATACCATAGAAAAACAAAGAAACAAATGAAAGAACTTTCCACAAAACATGTAGTTACTGGCGTATTAGTAAATCTTTTTATTCCGAAGTTCAGATTAATACAATCGTTTGCTTCCAATACCGTGGTCAATGAAGTTCGCAGGAGAAAGACACATGCAAGGGAAGCAACTACAATTGCATCTAGTAGTCCAGAAGCCGTCTTTGTTCGATGCTGTGTGAAGTGAAACAGAGTGTGTATGGAAAGTTCGCTGCACATCTACATGGCATTGCATCAATCCAAAGACGGACTTATATATATATATATATGTACACACACACACACGTTTTACTGGTGTAAGGAGACGTGGGGAGATATTGGAAGGCATGTAATGATGTACAGTGGTTTTCTTCCTCATTTTCCCTCAGGTTGTGGAACATTGCCAGCTGACATCGAGTTTTTACTCGACACCTCGGGAAGCGTGCAGCAGCCCAATTTTGACAAGGTCAGGGAACACACACACACACACACACACACACACACACACACACACACACACACACACACACACACACACACACACACACACACACGCACGCACGCACGCACACACACACACACACACACACACACACACACACACACACACACACACACACACACACACACAACATGTATATATATATATATACATATATACACACACATAATCACAATACAACTTTTCACGCAGGAATCGGACACATATCTCAAAATCCGAGCCGGGTAAAATTCATAGCTTTAAATGATTGACTTGCCATTAAGGGGAGAAAGTATGAGAAGGGATTATTTAATGAGTGGTCTGTTAGTTTTATACTTGCTCCAAAGCGGAGGTCAGCAGGACCATCAAGAGACAGCTGTTTCGCTCTGTTAAGAGCTCGTCAGGTTTGCAGTTGGATCATGATTACCTGCTTCTGAAAAGCACCTCCACATTGATAAATGATCTGTTGACAGTAACACCTGAGGACAAGTTGTTGCCATACCGATGTTTGCATAGAGTCTTATGCAGCCTGTGCAGATGGTTTGCTACAAACATCATGAGTTGTAATCGAATAATCCTTTAGCCCCCGAGAACCATGTGAGGCAGACATAAGTACTCACTGAAAGAAAAAGTGTGAAAAATTTCGAGTTAATAACAAAAATTACCAACAAAGTTCAAAAGTGGAAACATAACAAGACAGAACTTACGGATTCTGGTATAAGGGATGCAAACATTAAATGGATTGAAATTCGCCGTTAGTAATTCCCAGATTGAAAAGAAGTGGACGCCTCACCATTGGCTGGAAGTGCTTACTGGCTGATGCAGGCCATACATGCAACAGAGATATGGTAATAAACTCATGCCCGATGCCTTCAACGAGTTCATGTATGTGGAAGTGCTTCCATTTCAGCTGGTAACAGGGAGCCAGTAACAAACCTGATGAGTTTTTCATTGAGAGCGAAACAATCACTTGATAGCACGTAAATATGCTTCGGAAATACTCTCATATGCTATGCCTCCTCTTGTCCTGACGAAAATTTCGGCGTGATCTTGTTCAGTTCTGTGTCTTTTCCCTGGATGTTTTTTGTTTAGTTGTAAGTGTTTCCCTACAACTTGTACCAAGGAGCTGGTAGGAAGCCTGATGATTTCTTCACAGAACGACGAAACAACCATTGATTGGTGGTACCTATGCATCCAGCCTCCAGTTTAGAGGAAAAGCTGACTTGGAACCCACTCACCATAGCTTCTGAAGTCTTCTTCCTTGAACCTCCACCCTCCCCCTCCCTACCATTTTTCACCCCTCCATCCCCTTTCGCCTTTTGTGTACGCCAACCATTTAACATTTTCTTCTTTTTTTTTTTTTTAGCATATTCTAGTTATTGACCCATGTCTCTAAATTTGTTATTGCCTATCTTTAGTTCTGGTGTGCATTATGAGACGTGCCCTATCTGCTGCTGTCACGACAGGTCAAGCAGTTCGTGAAACGCTTCGCCCAGAGTTTCGACATTGGTCCCCATGGGGTGAACGTGGGTGTGGCGACCTTTGATACCACCCCCCGCAACGAGTTCTGGCTGAACCAGCACACCACCAAGGCTTCTCTGCTCGCTGCCATCGACCGGGTCAAGTATCCAGCCGGGAGCACCCATACGGCGGAGGCCCTGCAGTACATCCGTCAGAACGCCTTTACCAAGGTGAAGAGATGAGGGCAGGTGGAAGGGTGGTGAGGGATTGTGGGAGGGTGCGGGGGTGGGATGGTAAAAGAGAGAGTAATGTTGTTTCCGTGACCTTTTTTTTTTAACACATGGCGAGACTTCGGTTTATGACGACATCTAAAAGACAAATGCCCAGACCTGCTCTGAAAATCTGGCAGAGAAGAGGAGGGGAGGGGTGGAGGAGGTTTGAACCACATATCTAGGATGTCTTCATTGCTGCGCAACGTCACTGCTGCACTCAGTTCATGTGTACCTAAAGCAATCCACTAGCAGTCTTCCCCCCAGAATATCCTTACTTAGTACAAAACTTACCATCTTCTTCTTGTTTTCAAAGTTGATCGCCTGATGCACGTTATTCAAAGTCATGGCATGTAGTCTAATTTTAGACAGGAAGGTCACCGTGACCCACTCAGAGTTGATCAGATGCCATGTTCCCAGGAGGTGACCTGTCGGAGCCCCTGATCATGATGGTGATGATGCCAGCTTATAAAACCCAGGAACTGGCCCCGATAAGACGAAATCTCTTGGAGGTGGCTATAGGTTGTACAGAATGTCACATACATCAAAACTTTTACCCCCCCCCCCTTTCCCTTTACATGGGAGGGAAGAAGGAAGAAGGAAGTGAAGGGGCAGATCTGTGTCCTTGTCTTGTTGTGCTAAGACTCAAGCTGAAGGGGTCAGTCGTGATCCTTTCCTCCTTGTGTAAGTTCCAACGGGCAGCAGATATTCTGTGATGACCGACACGTTTGTGTCATTCTTCATGGTTGGTCTCGTTAGGCGCGCGCCGTACCTACACTGCACAGCTCTCTTTCTCTTAAGCAAATATTACACAACACACACACACACACACACACACACACACACACACACACACACACACACACACACACTCACACACTACACACACACACACACACACTCACACACACACATACACGCATACGCATGCACGCGCACGCACGCACGCACGCACACACACACACACACACACACACGCACAATCTGTTTACTTCATTTACTTTGTTTTACTCCAAGTATTTACTACGGTCCTGATTTACCAAGAATTTTTACACACCTAGTAAACTGAATGTTATGGGCACTAACAACAAACGTGCATGTACACAGATCAAACTACAAATCAGATTAACAGGAACAGTCAGCAATACACGAAACGCATTCCCCAATCCAAGCGTACCACAATTCATCTCCTCCGTCTTAATCCCCGCCCCCTTCCGCATCTCTCTCCCCCCCCCCCCCCCCCATCCCCTCTTCCCCCCTACACAGATGGAACAAGAAAAGTTTTCAGGTTTGGTTTAGAAGAGGACAGTAAGGCGGAATACCTAAGTTGACGTGGAAAGTGAGTCTAAGCGACAGGGCTTGACAGGCGAAGGAAGGCTTACTAAAATCTAGTACTAACGGAGGGAATTTGGAAAAGACAGGTATAGTAAGAAAAACGAAGTTCATCTGATGAAATATCCAGGCGCCACAGATTAGTCAGATTTAAGGACGGAGCGTTTAAAGGATTTATAACAGAGAGATATTTCTTTGTAGATCTTTTGCTGAAAGAGAGAGAGTCACTGTAAACGGCACACTAGCACTTTACAATCGGGGGCATGGTAACCGTGACTGTGAGGTGGCCCAACCTCATTCATTTACAATGTATTATAGTCTGCTGTTTCCTTTTTCTTCAGAGAAACCGCCAGTAAACGGTTCAGTATTTGTCAGTGAAGCTGATGGTCATGACTTTGAACCGCACTTTGGGTAGGATTTTTAAGGCTTAAAATCTTCCCAGAACCTGATTCACTCCAGGGAATGTTAAGGCGGCGGAAAGAGAGAAATGGACTTCACTATCCATTGTGCTGCAACCCTGACACGATTAAGCTGGACTTTTCACTTCAATCGAACTCCCATTTACCATACTCCACATTTCTTCGGTACTTCATAATCTTCCCAGTTACCAAGGCTTTTATTTCTATCTGCTCCTATATTTTAGCTTCTACTTCTCCTTTGTTCCACGTTTTATTTTTCCTACTTATAGGTTCTATTTATTCCAGTTTCCTGTCTTCTTCTTGTCCTAGTGTGTTCTACGATTTACCACGTTCTGCTTCTTCTCACTGCTTCCTAGTTCTGTTTTATTTCGTCGCGCTTCTCCTGTGGACTTTGTTCTCCCTCTCACATTTACTTTGTTTTACTTGTCCTATTACTTCCATTCCTTGTCTTCTATTTAAAACGTTGGGTTCTTTCAAATTACTGCGGCCTCTTCTTCATAATTCTGACATTGTATTGCTCACATTTCCTCAACACTATTGCTTACAGCTACACTCTGCTGTTCTTACTTACAGTCCTTGCATTGATCAGTTCTATTTGTTCCATGTAGGGGAAGCGCTGGTAACTTGAGCATGCTGGTAAAATGAGCACCTCGATTTTTAGACAACCAGTGAGGAGCTGCGTATGTTTTTTTTGCGTCTGGCCTGAAGCAACTTCCTTTCTTCATGTCATGGCTGAAACAGCAGGCTGGAAACTTAGCGGTAAGTATTTTTAACTAATTTTCGTCATTTTTAACTACTGCTGGGTAAAACTACGACACAGATTTGTTGTGACAGGAACTGTCTTGTTCTAATTCCTGACAAATTGATGCTATGTTCAGACTAAACAACATTTCATCTGTCTACCGTAGCATGGATTTCCCGTAAAGACAATGGGTGCTTTTCCTTGAACTGAAACCGAAAGTAGTGTAAATCTGGTAAAATGGTCAAACCATTTTTGGTATATTGAGCGTGGTGCTCAAATTACATGCAAGGGTGCTCACATTACCATCTAGCTGGTCAGTGATGTGGCTTGAAATGTATGAATTATTAACATTCTTATTTATTAGCAAAATTCTTGGGGGGGGGGGGGGGTATTGGATTCACTTTGTCACAACCCAGCCCCAGCAAAACTGGGGGCCAGCCACCTCATCGGGGGGGGGGGGGGCCAGCCACCTCATACAGGCCAGCCAGATTCACTTTCATCGACAACAGCCAGCCACCTCATCGACAGACCAGCCAGCCACCTCATCGACAGGCCAGACAGCCAGCCACCTCATCGACGGGCCAGCCAGCCACCTCATCAACAGGCAGCCAGCCGCCTCATCGACATGCAGGCCAGTGGAACAGCCAGCTCAAGAGCCAGCTACAAGACAGTTCAGACGGCCAGAGTGGGGATGGCAGATGCTTCTTTAGCCAGCCACCTCAACAGACCAGCAATTGTAACAAATGCCGAGTTGCAAAGTGCCGTGCGAGACGAAATGGGGTGGAGCCTGTGTCTCCAGTTTTAGAGGGTCATCGAAACAGTTGCTGCAGACAAAAGGTCATGAGATCGTCTTTGATCATTTTCATGACTAGCCAGATTGAAACCTACTCAAACATAAGTTCTGCTATCATAAATGCAGATTTACCACCCCATTTCCATTGCAGAGACATGTTGGCCAGACTCAAACTTGTTGCAAAAAAAAAATGACGCCTGCATAGGAGAATTAGATGTGGTAGCAACTGCTGAGATGTTAGGCAAAGCGATCATTGTGATCAATGAGGGAGGGGGGACATCATCCAGATCTATAATGACGTGTACAACAGGCAGATGGAGAAGACGATCTTGCTGAGGTTTGTCCCCGGTGTGGGGGATGCTGGGCATTATGAAGCTGTAATTGTTCGTACAAGTCATGGTGAGACCAGGGAGGTTGAAGGAAGTCATGGTAGGTTGAAGGAAGTCCATGATGGGGAGGTTGAAGGAAGTCATGATGATGCCAGGGATGAATCCTGCCAGGGAGGTTGAAGGAAGTCATGATGATGCCAGGGAGGTTGAAGGAAGTCATGATGATGCCAGGGAGGTTGAAGGAAGTCATGATGATGCATCTTGGCCAGGGAGGTTGAAGGAAGTCATGATGATGCCAGGGAGGTGAAGGAAGTCATGATGATGCCAGGGAGGTTGATGCACCATTGAGACAACAATCTCAGCAGCCAGCAGCTCCAGCCCCAACAGTGCTGGCCAAAGAGATTATTCCACTCCCCAGAAAATCTCCAAAGGCACAGAATAGGAAAAGGAGATGTCAGGCTGCTACTGTGCTCACCTCCAGCCCCCACAAAAAATGCTAGAAAGTAGAGCTTCAGGCAAGAAAACAAACAAAAATCAGGTGAAAAAGGCCCGGACATCTAGGCCTGAACAATTAAAACCCGCAGGTGAGAGGAGGACTGGACTTGTATGATCTGTAACGAAAACGTCAAGGGGTCTATGACCCGATGCGTTGCCTGGGGAAACTGGCACATGACATGTGCACAAATCAACACAACCTTCAACAATATATCAGTGACCTATGCGCCTAGAGTGGGCTTTGCACAGACTCTTCTTTGTCCATCAGTTTCCCATACCACCTTTACCCCCGACTTTTTTTTTAAAAACTGAATACAATAACTAAATGTTAATGATATGTTTGTTAACTCATTCAATCTTTTCAAACAATGAAAAGTAACATAACTGACTGTATAGTGGTTAAAATCAGCAGCACCCCTGCTCATATTTCCAACAGCATGCTTAATTTTCATGCAAGTGAAGGTAATTGAGCAGTTTTTGCTAATTTGAAATTTTGCATTATTTTGAAGTTTTTTCCTGTTTTCAGCAACAAAAAAAAAGTGTCAAGAATTAAAGTATTTTGTGTTTCTCAGTGGCTGAAATCATTTCTGTTTTTTTTCCGACGTTTAGTGTTTTTGGAAAATTAATCCAAAGTTAAGGTGCTCAATATACCTGCGCTTCCCCTACAACGTTAATTTTACCGTGTTTTCTTAGTTTCATTTCTCCTATTTTCTCAGTTCTACATCGCCTATTTTCTACATGTTACTCACTTTTTTATTCGCCACGTTCATGTCCCCAGGCCCACGGTGACCGTGACCGTATTGCCAACATTTGATCGTGGTGACGGACGGACGGTCCAACGACCAGAGTGCCACTCTGCAGCAGGCGGCCGAGCTCCACAAGACCAACGTCAACGTCTTCGCCGTGGGCGTGGGCAGCAACCTGGACCGCTCGGAGCTGGAGGCCATCGCTTCCAAACCCCAGAACGTGTTCACCGTCACCAACTTTGATGCCCTGGACAATCTGCAGACCACTCTGACGAAAACGGCCTGTGAAGGTGAAAGAACATCATCATCATCTTTATCATCATCATCATCATTATCATCGCCGTCGTCATCATTATCATCATCGCATCGCCGTCGTCATCTTATCATCATCGTCATCATCATCATCATCATCATCATCATCATCATCATCATCATCATCATCTTCATCGTTGTTGTTATTGTCGTCTTTCTCCTCCTGCTCATGCAACACTTAGCTCTCCCTTTCATCCCAGAAACCTTAGTAGCTATTTAAGGAACGCCTGTCTTACTGTAATTCCTTTGTTGTTGTTGTTGTTATTGTTGTTGATGATGATGTTGTTTTATGCTGTTGCTGTTGTTCTCGTTGTTGTTTCTGTACGTAGAGGCTGTGTTGTGACTGTGAAATCTTGTGCAGAGTCTGTGTGCGCATTTGAGCATAAGCATGTAAGAGTGCGCGCGCGCGCGCGCGTGTGTGTGTGTGTGTGTGTGTGTGTGTGTGTGTGTGTGTGTGTGTGTCATAGATCTATGCATTTTCAGTGATGGCCCAGGCTTTCATCCTTGGTTATTAAATATCATTGAAAAAGTAAAACATCCAATGTGCATTTGTTCCACACAAAAAGGGCGTTTCACTGTGTTTTGGAAAAAGCTTGAGCATAAATCAAAATATGGTATACCTGTTGATTAGACACATTTTCATAGAAAAGAATCATCGGCAGGCACAGCTGTTCATTAATCATAGTTTGCTGATGACATTACTTTCTTCGTCTTCGTCTTCTCTGTCTTCTTGTGATGAAAGAGGAACACAATTTGAGCAATGTTTCTATTTCATGAACTACTTTGTAACAACATCCGCTTCAAAAATCAGCCTGAACAAATTACAGATCGGTTGGATCGGGGATAAGAACAATTTATGAACTCAGATGTACGCCACTCTTACAGTTTGAGTGGAATCCGACAGTATTTAATGCTCTTAGAAAAAAAAGAAAGAAAGAAAGAAAGAAAATCAGAAAATATCAGTGACATGATTTCTATCATCGTTGACAAAGAAAAAAGTTGAAAATAATATGAGGCAGGGAACAGTAAACAATAAACAATGAACAAGTAGGGCAGGTCTTGCTCCCATAAGAAAACCTAACATAGAGTAACTTTTATTCAAGACTGACACAGCCTTTTAAACTTGATTAAAGTCAGACGAATACAAAGACGACCAATCATATAGTGGGGGAAAAAAACAAGGCGCAGGTCAACAACCCCTCCGTCATCACAGTAATGACTTGGCAAAGATTGTAAAGGCAGTGTGATGACGTGTTTGTTTACAACGGCCGGTATGTTTCTGAATCTCCATGACAGTGAACGGCAACTGGAGTCCCTGGGGGTCCTTTAGCCGTTGCAGCAAGACCTGTGGTGGAGGTACCCAGCATAGAGACAGGACCTGCACTGACCCCGCCCCTGCCAACGGCGGAAAGAACTGCCAGGGTCATGCTCGTGAGACGCGCACGTGCAACACGAAGGCTTGTCCCACCACCCCGCCGCCCACCACCACCACCACCACCACCACCTCAGCTCCCGCTGTGACCACTGCTTCTGGTGAGTCTCTGGTCCACTGGTCTCTGGTGAGTGGGAAAACGCTGGGAGTAAAGACTGGCAAAGAAATCCAGTATGGATAACAAAAGTTCATGATAAAGTAAAACAGGTGCAACAAAGATGTTCTTTTCTTAAATCAAACATTGAAGAGAACTGGACTGAAAACACCAAATTATACCATGTCCAAAACATGCATTATCTGATTTTTTCAGAACGATATTCAAGTAATAATACTGCAAAATAAGGTATCCAGTTGTTATGAGTCGCGTAATGCTTCTTACTGTTGAAATACCCGAAAAACAGGCAAAGTGTTTTATCTCACACAATTACTGTATGTTGAAATTCTGTCTCAGGTTATTAAGTGTGTTAGATGTTTTAAAACACGGGTTTTAAACCTCAAACCAATGTTGCTGATCACGGTTTGCGTAAACGTGAGTCAAAGGAACAGAAGAACCACATGCGCTCCTCAGAAAGCCAAACCCATATCCGTTCATATACCTTCAATATCCATGTACACACAACAACAGCAGTAGATGAAATTACACGCATTACTAACTTATTAGATCGCATTTTCTCTGTGCCCTTGTTAGTGGCAACACTCTAGCACCGTTCATTCCAACTCACCGCTGCAGACGAACCCAGATTCATCCAATCATAGTTCTAGATTCAGTAATTCCAGAAAATTATCACTATACTATACACTGTATGATGGGTCCATTGAATGATTCTAACTAGTGCTTGTAATATCTGTAGATTTAACTGCCGTGCTGTACTAAGATGCAGACACAACACAAGGGACATTACTCTAATACATAGCGTCGTTCGGACGTTTGGAAACTGAAAAAGATGCTCGATACTTCGACTCTGGAAGTCGCATAAGGCATTCTCAAGAATAACCCATTACAAAAAAAAAAAAAAAAAAAAAAAAAAAATTCGACAGTATTTACATGTTTGCTGTTTTGAATGAAAAGTGGGTGGAGCTACTATGTTTATTGGATATGATGATGCCGTGTGATATGTTCAAGGATCTGTGTGTTAAAGGGGGAGGAGAGAACCAGAATATTTGACACAAGAGTGTGAGCACGTCTGATGAAATGTCCCTGTCCTTTACATTAAGGGAACACCAGTGTACATAGAATAAAAGTCAACGAAATCTATATTCAGTCTTGAAATATATTTATTACTCTTGGACGTAAAGGAAAATTGCAGCAAGTTGTCATTTACCCTCTGTCAAAAAATAAAAGCAGAGTAAAAAACTTGAAAAAATAATCCGGAGAGACGCTACCGGTTTAAAAGAGTTTGCCTGCACTTGACAAATTCTCAGTAATGGTTAATGAAGACATTATTTTGACCCTGTTGCCCTTAAACATGAAGTATCACCAAACAATATTCACATGTGTCTGTGTGTGTGAATATTGTTTTAAAAAAGAAAAATGCTGGTTTGCTGTGTTCATGAAAAAATCTTTTTTGATTTTTTTTTTTTATTTCATTTTCATTTTCAATTTGTTAATTTGTTACAGAAAATTAGATGAACCCGAAAGGGATGTGTAGTTTCTGTACATTAAGTTACCGTGCTGAAATGACTAAGACGCAGACGACACAAGGAACATTACTAGAAATACATAGCATCATTCGGACTACTTCTGTGTTGGGTATAGTTTGCCGGTTGCAAACTGAGGAAGACGCACAGGGCGTCGTCTTTGTAAGTCGCATCAGGTATTCTCAAGCATAATCCAAGCCTACGAAATAGTACAGTGCCTGTTCTGATGTAACATAGGCAGGACAGTAACTTCTTAGAAACTGCACGGCCGCGGAGCTAACATGAGAGCGGTCGTTCTGAACATAGCAGCGTTGCACATTATCGAATCAACAAATCTGATAGCCATAACTTTAATGGAAAGAGTGCAAAAGCTTTGAAACCTGTTATTGGCACTCGCATTATTGATTAGTTTCTTGCTGTTAACATGATTTGCCTGCTATGTGTTGACGAAATATAAAAATAAATAGATAAACAAAGTAAAATGAATAAAAGTAAGACAAAAAATTGATTAAATCAAATTAATAAAATCGTCTGCTGCCAATACGGTCTTCAATGAAGAAAGATACATGCAAGGAAAGCAACTACAATCATATCTGGTGTGATCCAAAAGCCGTTGTAACAGCCCATTCTTTACCCCCCCCCCCCCCTCTGGAACTTACCTGGGGTAAGTCTGGGCTAGCCTGCTTTTACCCCTGGGGTCATTCCAGGACTAGCTGGAACTTACCCCCCCCCCTCTTAGTTGGAACTGTCCCCCCCCCCCCCCCCCAGTCATCTACATTGTACAAGGTGTACAGGCACTCAGAAGACACTAATTAGCTGTAAAAATAGTTAAAATCTTTGATATACATTAAAGTGACCAATGGTTAGTGGTACTGACCACTGGTTGTCTGCATTGTACAAGGTATACAAACACTCATGAGACACTGATAAACTGTAAAATATTCGAAATATCTGATTTACGTCATAGTGACCAGTGGTCA